>JAVJIF010021915.1:0-83393 GCA_038442645.1 Agave tequilana | reverse complement strand
GCCAAACTGCCGAGCAAAATGACTTGGCACGTAAGTCTCGATCGTTTGGGAGAGCTTTAGAATACCGAAGCTCTTTCTTCTTCTCTGCAGGTTGCTTTGCGGAGGGCTTGGTTGGCTCTGCAGTACGTCCAAGGGATTCGCCACTATCCATCATACTTCTTTAAATACGACTGTCCTAACGAGTTTCGGCCACAAGTGGTGCATTCTACTTTGCAACAAGGACGATCGACTCCTCCTAAAGTCGGTTGTGAGGAAAACATCAGTCTCTACTTCCCAGGAGGAAAGCGCATATCACATTGCAAGGTGAAGCTTTCGCCTTACTTTTGGACTTCTGTTGGTAACAGAAGTCCACTGTCGGTTTTGACAAGGTCGGGATGAACTCACATGATTCTCACTGAGGTGTAGGGACAAGTATAAGACCTTTTCTCCTGCTAGTGATGCGGGTCTGTATTGATCATCCTTAATTCCCCTTTCGGGATGGGAACTACTCCTGCCGGTATTGGAGGCTGGTTTCCAAACTGAAGAAATGACGTCATGTTAGCTGTCACTTTCTTCTATTCTCGATGGAGCTTGAGCACTTCGCGTCAATTAGAGCTTGAAGGATATCTTTGAAGATATAATAGCTCTTGGTAGGTGCCCCAACATCCTATGATACAAAAGACAGTAGTTGGGATTGTCAGTCTTAGCGACCTTTTTGGGACGTCTCGCTTCAGGAAGTTTTAATCTGTTGCTCTTGTTGAGTAATTGAACAACGAATTGACGTCCTTATCCTTGAAGGAATACTGCCTGTTGGTGCGTGGCTGACTTGAATAACCTCCGCCTCTAGTTGGCTGAGGTTTAACGGGGGATTTTGTCTCTGTCGCCAATGTATCCTTCCTATTGATTGAAAAGATATTTCTAGCGCGCGTCTTATCGACTTTTCGGTCTGGGCTTGTTTTCTTCCGCCCTAACCCTGGCGACAATCTCTTCAGTCTGTTTACCTTACTGGACCAATTGCTTCTAGGTGCGGCTTTCAGCAACCCCTATGTGGGCTAGGATCAAAGTTTTTTGATTGTGGCGGCATGTTTCCACCAGGGGGGCCTGGGTCATACCGCTAGGACATCGGAGTGCCATATTCTGAAATCTTTCACAAATGCTTTGACTGACTCTCCCTTTGTTGCTTCATTGCCAGGATAATGGGCATTGTAATCTTCGAAGTCGTCTACAAGAAGCGTGTAAGAAAGAGTTTCTCCAAATCACCCCAGTATTTGATGGAGCCTTCTAGGAGTTTCATGAACCATTCAAAGGCAAGCCCTTTTAGAGTGCCGATGAACAAACACGCCAAGATGGCATCATTATCTACTACATTCTCCGTTTGAGACTGAAGTAGTAGATGTGTTGGTTCGGTAACCCTTTGCTGTCGAAAGCCTGTAGGGTCGGAGCTTTGAACTTAGAAGGGCACGGAACAAGGTCCCACTCAGTCGGATATGGCCGGACCACTCTTGTTTCTTGGAGGCCTTTCTGGTTGGTAAGGGCTTTCAGACGCTGCTCCAATTGATTCATTCTTTTAGAATGAATACCCCATTCTCAGGATCGCCTTCTCTATAGATGAGGATTTAGACGACTCGGAGTTGGATTGCCCTTTTTCTCGATACGTATGGAAGATGAGCTTTCTCCTTCTTTCTGTTTGCCTTTAGACTTCTTAGAAGAAGCTTTGTCCTCTGACGTCTCTTGTCCTCGAGCAATTGTGCAAGCATCTGCTTGAGGGTATCGATAGATCTGTTGGGCGCGAATCATATCTAATTGTTCCCTCTGGATCTGGGCTTGCTGTCTAAGTGCCTGGTCATCACTTCGGGATTGTTTGTCATGTACTCAAAGGCTTCCTTCTCTATAGAACAGTGATTGAGTTTTTAAGAATTTGTAAATAAGAAATTGAGTTGTAGAATTCTTAGTCTAATGCTATCCGCTTTGTAGCAAGGGCCAAAGCGGGTCGTGATCCTCAGGGAAGGATGCGATGCAAGCTTTTCGGCCGACTTCTCTGTATGCTTCAAATAAAACAAAGGAGGGATTAGATTTGAAGTGTATATGAGCAAAGAAGTATGGTTTTACTGATCTACTACCACAACCCACCATGCAAGTCTTTGGATGTTGAATTTCATCTTGAGATATATGTGATTTACCCTAGGTTATTAAGAATGATTCAAGTAAGAAAAGATGATACTAGATTCTACTTAAGTTGCATTATCAAAAAAACTAAACAATGTTTCATCCTAACATCTAAGTACAGCTAAGAAAAGATTAATCTTAAATTTAGGCTGTCTAGTTCTAAGTAAGAAGTCATGAAGAGTTATTAAATGTGCAACCTATTTTAGGAAATCTAATTATCAGTTTAATCTTCAAGAAAAACAATCTTTAGTCCTAGGGTTTCTAAAGACTAGTCCATCAATCGATTCAAATCCTAACTTGCCCTAGGGTTGCTTAAAAGATCAGCAAACCACACAAGGAATTAGTTAGACATCATTTTTTTTATAATTATTTTTTATTTTTTTATTTCTTAATTAGAAAAATCTTCAAAGAAGAAGAAATGAAAACAAGAGATAGCAGATTTTAAAAACCGAAACAATAGACACAGAGAAATAAACTTGACAAGAATTAAATATGCAAAAGAGGTAACCTTTATTCGAATAGATGTCTCCCAAATACAAGCTCCTCCTTCCACAATGCCTTTGAAATAAAATTACAACTTTGCAGAATTTTAGAAAAGCTAAAGAAAAACCCTAATTTTCTCTGGATGCCCTCTCTGCTGCGCCTGCAGGGATATTTATAGGTGCAGAAGGAGAAGAGTCCCGGATAAACTCCTCCACGAAAACTGGTAGATGGATAAGGCAAGATTGCCGCGGAAACGCGGCTGGGCCGCGTTCCGAGGCCTGGTAGTGGCGGCTGGCCACGTGCTTTGACGCGTGGCCTCCCCTGGTCCGTCCATCTGGGCATATGCTTCTGGAAGCTGGATCCTGGCTCTTCATTTTGGATTTTCAAGATAACTTAAGAAATCAAGTTATCCTAAATTCAAATCCCTTCAAAAACGAATCTCATCCTTGCACATGTATTTATCCCCATCACCTAAGCATTTAGGATGGATAGAATACTATCCTTTCCTCTTTGTAGTATTTTGCAATATTTACATCTTGTATTTGCACTTGACACTTGGGCTTGGACTTGGCTTGGATCTGGGCTTTTGGGCTTCATTAAGCTTTAATTCTTTATTTAATTCAAAACTCAAGGCCTGCACACATTAAATAACAAAATATTAATAAATGTGCATTATTATATGAATAAATGTGAAAATGTGATAGTAAATATGATGATAATTATGCATTTTCACTACCAATCACACCCCCACACTTATCTTTTTGCTCGTCCTCGAGTAAAAATCAAAGAAAAGGAAAATCTAACCTAGCTAACTCACTTTCGTAGGAATCACGGTTGCACTTAGCATGTGCAACAAGCCGTTAAACCTCTAGGTTACCCTAGAGGACGACTGTTGTCTCGTGAGGGTTTTCAGCGGATTACACCCACAAAATCCATAAAAAGGAAAATATTTGAAATATATTTGAAGAGACTAAGTAGTCTATAAGTTTTAGGATTATCATTTTTATTCATTCTTAAACTGAGTCTTAATAAAGTCAATTGTTATTCATTTTAGGTAAGGATCAAAATTGAATGTTTGTATAGTCTTTTTGTTACCAAAAATCATATGCATCCTTGTAACTTTGCTAGGAATTCCTTAACTTGGACTCTCATGCCTCTTTATTATTTTTATAACTTCATCTAATTTTCTTTCGTATAAGTATCACGGCTTCTTGAGGCCCTCATACCTAACTAATTGACTAATAGATGTGTTATTTTTTTTTTGGGGCATGTATAACTCATCTACTTTTCTTTCGTGTAAGTATCAAGGCTTCTTGAGGCCTTCATACCTAACTAATTGACTAATAGATGTGTTAATACATGTATAATATTTCTTAGTTTTCTTAGACTTTCTAATCCACCCATGTAGCGAACTTAAAGTCGGTGGCTCCCAAACCGGTCGGCTTTAGGGCACCAGGTGAGAAAACACCCCGCGGACTCAAATTCGAATGAACTAGGCCACAAAACTAAGGACTTATTTTATTTAGAACTCACCTTTAGGTGTGAATACTTATGCTTCTTGAGGCACATGTATCCAGCTTAATTGGTGATATTTTATATATATATTTTTTTTTTTTATGAGGCACAAGGTCTTTGTCTTAGAATCCTAGATATGCACTAGGAATGCACATTTCATTAAGGTAAAAATCAAGACTAATTATTTATTCAATTTCTCCTCCTATACCTAAAAATTAAACAATTCATTTATTTTGACCAAGTTTTCGAAATCCTAATCATGACTTTCCTAATTCTTAAATCTAACTTAGACTTCTTTCAAGAAATAGTCAAAGTATTATCCTTTTTATAATAATTTTTTTATTTTATTTTTATTATATTTTTTTATTATTTTTTTAAAATAAACTAACTTATATTATCCTAATTATGCAAAAAAATTTTAAATAAAAGAAAAATATTGCTATTTTTATTTATTTATTTTTTTATATATATTACATATATTACATACCCTTCCCCCACACTTGTTTCATGCATTGTCCCTAATGTATGAATGAAATGCATGGATGCATGAACTGGCAGAAAGATAAAGTTACCGATACAGTGGGTCAAAAAGACCCATGGCTGCATTTACTTCCGGTACTGACTCCAAAAAGATTTTAAGACGTTGACCATTTACCTTGAATGCATTGCCATTTTTGGGGTCGTAGATCTCTATGGCTCCGTGTGGAAAACACAGTCTTAACAATGAAGGGCCCTGTCCATCTTGACTTCAACTTGCCAGAAAAGAGATGAAGTCTAGAGTTATAGAGTAAAACTTTTTGTCCTTGGACAAACGTTTTTCTCGTGATGAACTTGTCATGAAAAACCTTAACTCTATCCTTCGCAATCTTTGCATTGTCTATGCTTCATTCCTTAATTCCTCTAGTTCAGAAATTTGCAATTTTCGAAGCTCACCGGCCTTATCTAGATCGAAATTTAGCTGCTTAATTGCCCATAGGGCCCGGTGCTTTAGCTCACAGGAAGGTGGCAAGCCTTTCCAAAGACTAGTCTGTAGGTAGACATTCCTAGAATCGTCTTAAAGGCAGTCCTATATGCCCAAAGGGCATCCACCAGTTTGGTGGACCAGTCCTTCCTATTCTGATTCACAGTTTTCTCCAAGATGAGCTTGACTTGCCTATTAGAAACTTCTACCTGTCCGCTAGTTTGAGGATGGTAGGGCGTAGACAATTTGTGAGTTATGGCATATTTTCGCATAAGAGCTTCAAAAGTTCTATTGCAAAAATGTGTGCCATTGTCACTAATGATGGCTCGAGGGATTCCAAAACATGAGATGATATTATCTTTCAAGAATTTGACAACAACTTTGTTGTCATTTGTCTTGCAAGGGATAGCTTCAACCCATTTTGACACGTAGTCTACGGCCAACAAGATGTATTGGTGCCCAAACGAATTAGGGAAGGGTCCCATAAAATCGATGCCCCAGACATCGAAAAGTTCTACTTCTAGAATAGGATTTAGGGGCATCATATTTCGTTTGAAAATTCTTCCTATCATTTGACATCTTGCGCAAGTTTTGCAATACTCAAATGCGTCTCTAAACACGGTTGGCCAATAAAAGCCACTTTGCAGGATCTTTTCGGCAGTTTTGCGGGGACCAAAGTGTCCACCGCAAGCGAACTCATGACAGAAAGCTAGAACACTTCTAGTTTCCTCGTCGGGGACACATCTCCTAATGATTTGGTCGCTACAATATTTGAAAGATAAGGATCTTCCCACATGTAATACCGGACTTGAGACAAGAATCGGTATCTATCCTGTTTTGACCAATTAGGTGGTGTTTGATTTGTGACTAAGTAATTTACTATGTCAGCAAACCATGGCTCCTTAGAGATGGCTAGAAGTTGTTCATCGGGGAAATTGTCATTGATGGGCAGTTCGTCAGAAGGTGCGTTTGGCACACGAGAGAGATGGTCTGCTATGACATTTTCGACACCTTTTTATCTCGAATTTTGAGATCGAATTCTTGAAGGAGAAGGATCCAATGAATGAGTCGGGCCTTCGCATCTTTTTTAAGCATAAGGTATCGAAGTGCAGAATGGTCAGTGAAAATCGTGGTCTTGGTCCCAAGTAGGTATGGGCGGAAATTTCTCCAAAGCGAACACTACTGCCAAGAATTCCTTCTCGGTTGTAGTATAGTTCATTTGGGCGTCATTGAGCGTCCTACTGGAATAGTAGATCACGTGCTGCTTGCTATCCTTACGCTGTCCTAAGACAGCACCTATCGCAAAATCTGAGGCATCGCACATGATCTCAAAAGGCTTGGACCAGTCCGGGGGTGAGATGATAGGAGCAGAGATAAGTTCCACTTTCAATTTCTCCCACGCACTATGGCACCTATAATCAAGATGAAGGACACGTCTTTAGCTAGAAGGTTTGTAAGGGGTCTAGCAATTTTGCTAAAATCCTTAATGAACCTACGATAAAACCCAGCGTGTCCTAAGAAAGACCGAATGTCCTTCACACATCGTGGAAGTGGAAGCTTGACTATTATCTCCACCTTGGCCTTGTCTACCTTAATCCCTTCCCTAGATATCTCATGACCTAGGACAATCCCATGCTGCACCATGAAGTGACACTTTTTCCAATTGAGGGTCAAGTTCTTTTCGGTGCACCTACTCAGCACTAGCTCCAAGTGATGGAGACACTGGTCAAATGAATTCCCATAGACGGAGAAGTCGTCCATGAAAATCTCTAAGAAACGCTCGACCATATCAGAAAACAGGCTTAACATACAACGTTGGAATGTGGCGGGGGCATTGCATAAGCCGAAAGGCATTCGACGGTAGGCAAATGTCCCAAATGGGCATGTGAACGTTGTCTTTTCTTGGTCCTCCGGGGCTATAGGGATTTGGTTATACCCTGAATAACCGTCCAAGAAGCAGTAATACTCATGACCGGCTAATCTTTCCAGCATTTGGTCAATAAATGGGAGGGGAAAATGATCTTTCCTAGTGGCTGCGTTCAACTTGCGGTAGTCTATGCATACTCTAACCTTGGTAGGCAATCGTGTTTGCACTAACTCATGCTTGTCATTCTCTACCACAGTAAAGCTAGACTTCTTAGGGACCACATGCATTGGGCTAACCCATTCGCTATCGAAAATGGGATAGATGATCCCATTATCTAACAGTTTCACTATTTCGGCGTGTACAGCCTCCTGCATGAGTGGGTTTAGCCTACACTGTGGATCCCTCTTCGGTCTAACCCCTTCCTCTAGATGGATACGATGCTGGACTATCGTAGGGCTCAGTCCCTTGATATCTGCCGTAGTCCAACCAATGGCTTCCCTATGTCTCCTAAGGGTTGCCAGTAGGTCTTCCTCTTGCCTATTAGTCAAATTAGATGCAACTATGACCGGTAACGTCTCTTGTTCACCTAGGTAGGCGTACTTAAGATGTTTAGGCAAGGCTTTTAACTCCAAAGAAGGAGGTGGCTCGATGGGTGGAGGTGTTAAGCTAGAATCTCCCATCTCTATAGAACTCAGATTTGATTCCCATTCGATCTCATCAAGGCTGAGATCACTTGCTTCTAAGTCTTCCTCTTCCTCTGATTCAAGTGTGATCTCCTCATTATGCTCACTCGTCATGTTCTCAATGAAGTTAACCTCAAAGGGTTGGTCGGTCACATCGTAGGGATGCTTACCTAGGTTGAAAAACATTGACTTCCTTGGTCATATCCCCAAAAGTCAGTCTCATGGATCCGTTTCTACAATTTATGATTGCATTTGCGGTTGCTAGGAACGGTCTTCCTAAGATGACGGGAGTTTGGGACCTAGGATTAGACACAGGTTGTGTCTCTAAGACAATGAAATCGACTGGGTAAATGAATTCTCCCACCCGTATGAGAACGTCATTGATCTCTCCTTTAGGAACTTTGATTGAGCGTTCAGCCAACTGAATAGTGACTTGAGTCGGGTTGAGTTCACCTAATCCAAGTTGTTGATATACGGAGAAAGGGAGCAAATTGATGCTAGCTCCTAAATCGAGGAGTGCTCGATTGATTTCGGCTCGACCTATGGTGCAAGAGATGGTGGGGCAACCAGGGTCCTTATACTTAATAGGGATCTGGTTGGACAATAGCTCACTAATGTTAGTGGCTAGAAAAACCTTCTTAGGCACATTAGTCTTTCTTTTCTTGGTGCACATGTCCTTAAGGAATTTGGCATAACTAGGGACCTGTTGGATTGCGTCAAGAAGTGGGATGTTGAGCCTAACTTGATTGAACACCTCTAATAATTTCTCCATATGTGCATTGTTGTTGCTTCTAAGCCTATTTGGAAATGGAGCTATAGGCTGGTGCACCTGTCCTGCTGACTTTTCAACTTCAGTTTCATTGGAGCTGGGTGGAGGGGGAGTGGAGCTAGATGGAATGGATGACTGAGATGGATCATGTGGCATGGATACTTGATTATCAACTTGTTTCCCCGATCTGAGTGTATGAACCATGTGACACTGATTTGGGTCTTGAGCCTCATGGCTGGCCTAGGATTCCTAGGATTTGGCAATGGTTGACTCGGTAGGGTACCCCTCTGTCTTTCTTGCTGATTTAATTGGACCTCTATCCTGGTCAAGACTTGAGCTAGTGTGTCATGGCTTTTAACAAGAGTGTCCACCTTTCTTTCCATGTTTGAAAGCCTTGTTTCTATTTGTGAATATTGGAAAGATGGTGGAGGATTTTGACTAGGAAAACTTTGCTGGTAGGGCGGATTTTGGAAATTGTTGGAGAATTTGGGCCTAATTTGATCATTGTTGCTTTGGCCCCATGAAAAATTGGGATGATTTCTCCAACCAGGATTGTAGGTGGGTGAATAAGGATTGTTGGCGGGCCTTGTGAAGGCCGCACTCATATGTTCGGGCAAGCTTTGATGCACGAAAAAGACAGGACATTCCTCGAACACTTGGTTCATATCTTGACAATAAGTACAGCCCGCCGAAGATGTTGGGCTGACTTGGTTCACAGAGACTGGCTCTTTAGTTTTAAGGGCCTCTAGTCTTCGCATAACATCAGCTAACTTAGCATCGGTTGCTATATTGGCCTCAATGGAATGGATACCTCCTTTAGAAGAAGTAGGGTCATTAGTCTTAAATTTTTCCAGAGTAGGTTCCCATTGGATGGTATTTTCAGCTAATTCCTCATACAATTGCCATCCTTCATTTTCGTTCTTTTTCATAAATCCTCCTTGGCACATGGATTCTAACAACGTTTTAGTTTGATATTCTAATCCATCATATAGAACTTGGCAAAGTCGCCATTTCTCTATCCCATGGTGAGGGCATTGAGCAAGAAGGTCCTTAAAACGTTCGAAATATTTCCAAAAAGGCTCATTTGCTGTTTGCTTAAACTGTAGGATATTCTTCCTAATCAGTGCAGTCTTGTGAACAGGATAAAATTTCTTTAAGAAGGCCTTAACGAAATTATCCCAAGAAGATATAGAACCAACCTCTAGACTGTAGAGCCACTTCTTTGCTAAATCCTTCAAAGCAAAGGGGACAAACCTAAGTTTGATGTCATCTTTTCCTAACTTAGGAATATTCATCATGAGACACACTTCCTCAAATTCCCTTATGAAGAAGTATGCATCCTCGGAGTCAAGTCCATGAAATTTCGGAAGGGTGTTGATGTATTGTGGCTTAAGCTCAAATGGGTCAACACCTTCATCGTTAAGCTTGATGCAAGAAGGAAGAGAAGTCCTGATAGGATAGATCCTATCTTGGAGTGATGGCGGTTGTGCCATGTGTGAGTCAGGCTTGAGCTCGGGTGGTGAACTAGTTCTAGTTAGCCGGGATGTAAGTGGGTCTCTCAACCAAGCGGACATGCACAATTAGCAAACAAGTTCACCCAATCAATCAATAAAAAAGAAAAACAATCAAAAATCCTAATCTAGGGTAAGCCTTGACCTAGACGACTCCTAACTTTAGATGTCCTTAGGAGGTCTACTGTCGACGTTAACCACAAGCTAATCGGCCAGGTAGGTGGCAAGACCGGTGGGAGGTTTTCCGTCAGAGACGTTCCTTAATTAAATAACCACCGTTCTTCGGGCTTTCGGCCCTCAATCCCCTGCCTAGACACCGATTTGACAAGAGCTAATTTCGAACAATTTTCCTCCTTCGGTCAATCTCCTATTGAGTCCGAGTTAACATAGGGCCAACGTCTAGTCAAATTTTACTTAAGGTTAGGGTTGTGAGTGTGACGGATATGATTTGTGGGCCAAGGAAGGGTGATGAAATCCCCACCTTATCTTGTTTATGGGTTATGCCCTTAAGATATTTTTGTGTACGTGTAAAGCTGTAGAAAAGTAATCACTCAAGAAAGCAGTAAATCAGCCAAGAATGTTTCCTAATCTATATACTATGCAAACGTACCTTGTCGCCATCACTCTTCAACAGAATTAAAAAAAATTAAAATAGACACGTGCCCTAAATGCAAGAGTCTAATTTTTTTTTTATTATCAACAAATGGGTTAATGTTATTAATTAGCAGTTGCAGAGTGATCACAGAAAAATTTAATCACAGCAGTAAGCAATATTTGCAATTCTGAGCAACCTGCAGAAAATTTGATGAGTAGTGAACTACTCTTGCCGCGGAAATGCGGATATTGCCGCGGACCCGCGGCAAAGAAGTAGGCTCTGATGCTCTGCCTTCGAGGGCAGAGGCACAGAGTTGCTATGTGTCCTCGCTGCTGCTTTGTTTTCCTGTTCTCTATATCTGCAAACAGAAAGAATAAAAAATAATTAGTTTGAGAAAATCGTGTCGTTCCTTCCCCGGCAACGGCGCCAAAATTTTGATTGAGTTTTTAAGAATTTGTAAATAAGAAATTGAGTTGTAGAATTCTTAATCTCAATGCTATCCACTGTAGCAAGGGCCAAAGCAGGTCGTGATCCTCAGGGAAGGATGCGATGCAAGCTTTTCGGCCGACTTCTCTGTATGCTTCAAATAAAACAAAGGAGGGATTAGATTTGAAGTGTATATGAGCAAAGAAGTATGGTTTTACTGATCTACTACCACAACCCACCTTGCAAGTCTTTGGATGTTGAATTTCATCTTGAGATATATGTGATTTACCCTAGGTTATTAAGAATGATTCAAGTAAGAAAAGATGATACTAGATTCTACTTAAGTTGCATTATCAAAAACTAAACAATGTTTCATCCTAACATCTAAGTACAGCTTAAGAAAAGATTAATCTTAAATTTAGGCTGTCCTAGTTCTTAAGTAAGAAGTCATGAAGAGTTATTTAAATGTGCAACCTATTTTAGGAAATCTAATTATCAGTTTAATCTTCAAGAAAAATAATCTTTAGTCCTAGGGTTTCTAAAGACTAGTCATCAATCGATTCAAATCCTAACTTGCCCTAGGGTTGCTTAAAAGATCAGCAAACCACACAAGGAATTAGTTAGACATCATTTTTTTAATAATTTTTTTTTTATTTTTTTATTTCTTAATTAGAAAAATTGTCAAAGAAGAAGAAATGAAAACAAGAGATCGCAGATTAAAAATCGAAACAATAGATCACAGAGAAATAAACTTGACAAGAATTAAATATGCAAAAGAGGTAACCTTTATTCGAATAGATGTCTCCAAATACAAGCTCCTCCCACAATGCCTTTGAAATAAAATTACAACTTTGCAGATTTTAGAAAAGCTAAAGAAAAACCCTAATTTTCTCTGGATGCCCTCTCTGCTGCGCCTGCAGGGATATTTATAGGTGCAGAAGGCGATAGAGTCCCGGATAAACTCCTCCACGAAAACTGGTAGATGGATAAGGCAAGATTGCCGCGAAAACACAGCTTGGGCCGCGTTTCCGCGGCCTGGTAGTGGCGGCTGGCCACGCGCTTTGACGCGTGGCCTCCCCTAGTCCGTCCATCTGGGCATATGCTTCTGGAAGCTGGATCCTGGCTCTTCATTTTGGATTTTCGAGATAACTTAGAAATCAAGTTATCCTAAATTCAAATCCCTTCAAAAACGAATCTCATCCTTGCACATGTATTTATCCTCATCACCCAAGCATTTAGGATTGGATAGAATTCTATCCTTTCCCTCTTTGTAGTATTTGCAATATTTACATCTTGTATTTGCACTTTGACACTTGGGCTTGGACTTGGGCTTGGATCTGGGCTTTTGGGCTTCATTAAGCTTTAATTCTTTATTTAATTCAAAACTCAAGGCCTGCACATATTAAATAACAAAATATTAATAAATGTGCATTATTATATGAATAAATGTGAAAATGTGATAGTAAATATGATGATAATTATGTATTTTTCACTACCAATCAAAGAGTTCGAGGGCTGTGATTCTGCAATGGCGGAGTGTGATTCACTTACTTCAATGCCTTGGGCTAGGGCACTATAGTCGATCGGGGGCTACCGCACCAGTCCGAGTGTGAGTATGCCAGTACACTCCTTCCATATCTGACTCGTCAGAGATGACTACCGGTTATTTTTCTCTACTTTTGCTTGCCATATTTGCAGTAACTTCAGGGTGCTACATGTCAGAGAAGGTTCCCCTTCTGTGGGAATGACGCCTTTTGGCTGATCGGGAGATTGAGGTCAATCGTCTGAACACCGACTACTTGCTTATATGTGAGCTGCAGTGACATTCAGAGAGCATTATCGTGAGGAGCCGTTCACAGCAACAAGATGGAGCAATCTGATTAGCTCTCCTTTTCTTTGTCAAATAATCTCTTAAATCTATCAGAATGGGATCAAAAAGATTAGCCTCAGGTTTTCGAGGACTTTTCAGCTTCTGAGAACCATCCTTGCGTCGCGAATCTGAGACACCGGGTTCTGAGACACAGAGTTCACGTTCTGTAAAACAGACGTGGCTCTCACGTTTTAGCTTTAAAACACAGGTCTCGCGCCTCTGCAGAGAAGAGACGCAGACTCGTGCTACTGATTGTCGCATTTGGTTAACGATAATTGAGACACGCGAACTTTCTCAATTCCGTGTTTGATTGTAGAGATGCGGGTCTCGTGTCTCTGAGGAGAGGCATAGACCTCGCGCTGGTGAACGTCGCGTTTGGGAAGCAAAACTTCAGAAATATAAGCCTTATGGGCTTCGCATTTAGGTCTCCAAACGCGGACTTCACGCGTCTGACATAGTTCAGGAGATATGCGAGCTTGAGTCTCGCGTTCTGTATCTGTTGGACAGATTGTTAGACAGATAGTTGTTCCAGCTTCTTGCGTCTGTAGTTGACACGCGCATCGTCTCTATCGACGTTCAGCGTTCTTGTCACGCTGTACGGGTTGTTGGGAACCCCGGGTAACCTGGATCTGAGGAAGAGGATGGGCGTGAGCAGGCTGAATGCCAATAACGTGGGCCTTGCGGGTCTCGTAGGAGACATTGACGCGGGCCTTACGTATGATACATCCGGTCACGATGTTCTCTACGCAGACCGCATTCAAGGAGGCCTTGAAGGGACCTTAGGGCGGATCTCTAAGAAGACTTTGCGGTACTACCGTGCCCTAGGGCTCTTAGAGCCAGAAGAGAGGAACTCTTCATACTTTGCCTGGTTGAACTCCACGATAAGTGATTCAACCATTTTTCCCATGTAGGTGACGTCATCTTTGCCACGACTTACTCATCAGTAGAGAAAGTTATCCCCAGCGGAGTCGCCATCTCTTGTTTGGTGAGAAAAATTGAGGGCGTGTAAATTCTTTATTTGATTGTAAAAAAAGTTACAACGGATCAATAATCAGATTACAAGAGAGAGAAGATATTCAAGCCCAAATCTTTCCTTTTATTTAGTGCTGGGTTCTTGATGTAGCGATGGAAAGTGAATCTTATTTTCTGTTGACCAGGTAAATGTCATGATTTTTTTGAAATCTTCTCTTTGGACGGTGGACGAAGTAACACAGCTTCTACCCAACAAAAATCTCAACGAGACTTTAGGAATGAACAAACTTGAACTCTGCAAGTTGTTAAAAGAGTTTACTCTTTTGTATTTCTCAGCTGGAGATTCTGGTCTTTCTAAGACTTACAACCAAAGTTCTTCTGGCCCCTCTTCGATAGCAAACTGGGCTATTTATAGGAGTTTTAGGGGTAAAACTATCCCTAAAAATACTCCATAATGGGGGTTAACTCCCTCATTACGTGGGCAATAATTGACCCGGTAATGAGGGTAGTTATAACAGAGATGCAGGCTTTGAGCCTCGCTTTTTTGCTGTTGAGGTAATGCTTGAGAAACGCGAACTTCAAGTTCTGCGTTAAGCTTCATGTGAGACGCAGACTTTGGGCTCTGCGTCTAGGTATTACATAGATAACTGGGACGCAAGTTTCAAGCTCTATGTCTTGACCATCATGGTGAAGCAGAGACACGGGTTTCGGCTCTCGCGTCTTGGGGCTGCGGTAATGCTGAGGCGCGACTTTCAAGCTCTGCGTCTTAGTCATCGTAGTGTTGTAGAGACACGGGTTTCAACCCTCGCGTCTTGATGTTGAACTAGTGGCTTGCGTCTGGAGTTGGTCTCTGCTTCCTGATGACTTGTCTTCAGTAGATTTTGAACAATCTACATGTGAATGCCGTGATTGGTGTGCATGAATATGTGAAACTTGTTTCTTTCAAAATATGGATGCTAGTTTCTTGTGATACATAGCACATTGGCTCAAAGTGGAGCCCAAACAATCTACACTTTTCTTCAACATGCAAATATCATTATTAATACTTGAAGAAGAAGTGGAGTATGCAACATGTTTATCAATAGAAGATGAATTTATAGTGACATAACAAACATGGGAATCAAAATCATTTTTCAAAGGAATATTTTCTTTTGAAACAAATTTCAATTATTTTAAAATCAAAGCAATTATTTTTCAAAGAATTATTCTCTTTTAAAACAAAATCGAGTTTTGAAGACAAAACCTCATTATTCTTCAAAACATCATCACAATCATTTTTATTCTTTAAAATTTCGTTTTCTTCTAAAGTAAGGTCAAGTTATGTTTTCAAGGAATCCTTTTCACTAGAAATCTCAACCCTTTCTTGCAAAATCATGTTTATCTTTGAAAATAAATTTTCATTTTTTTCTTTTAATTTAAAACTTTTTCAAAAGTTTGTATTTTTCTAGCAAGTTTTTACAAAATATAGATTGTTCTTCATTTAAAGCATTTGCATCCATGTTATCATCATAAGAAGAACTAGCACTATTATCTAGATGAGTATCTGAATGTACCTCAAGGGAGTCAATCCCTTGGACCATATAGCAAGTTTCGTCAGACTCACCAAGGGTTCCTTCTCCATATAGTTTGTCGTCTGTAGCTCGAGAGAGGTCAATGTGTTTCACACTGTAAAAGTCGAATCACAATGAGAAATAATAGAAAGATAATCTTTGCTAAGTATGTGCCTAAGTACCACTAAGGCTTGTGCATTAGCCTCAATGTACTTGTCATTACTAAAATAAGTTTTCTTAGTAGTGGCAAGATAGACATGTAAACTTAGGGATTTCAAATAAGCACTCATCCTAAACTTTCACATATCAAAGTTAGAAACATCAAATATGGGAGGGGCAAGGTGATCCATGAGTGTATAGACTATATGTGTGCAAATGCATTATTAGATTAGCAATCTAAGATCTCACTCCTAGGTAGTTATACCTAATATCAGAAGCGTAGTCTCTGATACCAATTAAAATACACCTAAGGAGAGTGAATAGGTGTACTAGCTAATCTAATGAAAAATGATGTGGAATTAAAAACTCAATTGCAACACACTATGTGTAACCAAATAGTATAGCCGAATTTTTCGTGAAGGGCTCTGGACTATCTCCTCGAGATTCCTCTAAATTAAGAGTTAAGGTGTTATATGAAGCTCTCTTAGTTCAACACAAGTATGGCATACACAAAGTATATCTCGCAAATGAATATGTGTAATATAAAGCAATGCAAGATATAAAAGAGATAGAGTTTAGAGATAGTGGATCAAACGCAAATACCAAGATATGTTTCGAGGCTCGAGCCACTGCTCTACGTCCCTGCCTTCACACAGAAAGATTTTCACTATATGTCCACACAGGACCTTCCACCAAGGGATCTCCATTAAGGAATTATAACTCTATACTTGGAGTACATTACTCCTCTCTCAAATACAAACACCTCTACACATGAGGGATAGGCACAAAGCCAAACCACAATTACCTCTACACAAGAGGGACAAGGCACAAAGCCAAAACTTAATCACCTCTACACAAGAGGGATAAGACACAAAGCTGACACTCAACCTAAATCACCTCTACACAAGAGGGATAAATACAAACCCAAACCAAAGAAGAGATTACAAACTTGGTGATCACAATAGACTATAAACAACACTTGGTGATCACAATAGACCACAAACAATATTCCTTGCAAAAACAAGATCCTATAGATAGGATTGATATAATAGCTCAAGTGTGAGAAAATAAAGTATTTGGAAGGGAAAATAACAAAGAAAAACACTTGGGAAGAACAACAAATAGATATTGAAATAAAGATCAAAACAAATTTTCCCAAAGACTCTCTTTTCTTTGATTTTTTCCAACACTTTAAAACAAATAAAAGATAAAACTTTTTGGCACAAAAACTCCTCTTATACTTTCTGCAAAACACTTGAAAAGATGAGAAAATAGCTCTTGAGAAATCTTGTTGAAAACATCCCAAGAGAAGCCCTATATATAGCCTCTCAAAAAACTAGCCGTTGGCAACCAGAAAAGGTCAAAATTGACCTTCTGGTCGACCGGCCGGTCGACCGTCCAACGGTCATATTTCTGACCGTTAGAGTCTGGTCGACCACCGGTCAACTGGGCTTAGCCTGTCGGTTGACCGCCCGGTCTACTGGCTCTACCCGAAAGTTGGGGTAGTTTCAGTCGGTCGATCGCCCAATCGACCGGCCTTCTAGGCTAGCCTTGTGCACGTTTCTTGTGCACATCGGTCGACCGACCACAGGTCCGGTCGACCGCCAGCAGGTTCTGGTAGCAATTATGGGACTTGAAATTTGGTTTATTTAACATCTATAAAATCCCATAAAATCCTATAAATTCCACAAAAATAGGTTTTTATAAATATTTGAAGAATAAACATGTGTGATTAAAAATCAACACATATTGCAAACTATTTGAATAATTTTTGTGATATAAAAATTAAGCTTAAATACAAAATCGTTGTTTTCCGAAAATCAAACTTTGAAATGGAAATCCAATTTTTTCCAAACTTGTATAAGTACAAAAACATGATATTGAAACACTTTGGAAGTATATAGTGTATGGATAGAATCCAATACATATAAAAATGATATATCTATGTTTTTGACATGAAATCTAAAAATAGGTTTTGTTAATTATAAAACTTTAAACACATGAATAGGATCATCAAAATAAGTTTTTCTAAATATATGAAGCACAGATGTATATAGATAAAATCTAATATACATTAAACCACGTAAACTTATTTTGATTCTATCTATTCATGAAAACTATATATATGTATATTCGAAATCCAAAGCCGGTTAAACTGAAAACCAAACGTATTGAACTTGTGTGTGTATGTGTGAACTTGAGCATATCAACACTAGTCTATCTTTACACAAGATCTAAAATAAAAACACAAAACAAAGTCTTCTTGTAGAACTCCTTCTCCAAGCCGACTCGATCCAAACACAATCCAAAGAGCTTAACTCCATCCGAGTTCTAGATGCGACCTTAACGCACGAGCTTTTGAATCTACATGAGTAAGCTCTAAAACTCTTTTGTTGAAGCTAAACACCTACTAATATCTTAATTAATAACTAAAACTATATAAATACAAGATCATTAGTAAACTAATCTTCATAAGTTAGTCATCATCAAAATTAAGGTGAAAGGCCTCTGGGCTAACATAGGTGTGTCATTCTCCTCCAAGACATAGGGGGAGACGGTGCCTTAGTGGTGGATGCATCTAAGCTCAAAGGATCAACCGTCACATTACATCGCTGTCAAGAGGCACCTATTTTGGAGATTGCCTATAGTTTGGTAACTTCTCCACTTGAAAATTTCATTTCTAATTAGATCTATATAGGCATAGGATTAGCTAGTTTGTTTTGTGGTAACATGCTTTAGTTGTGTAGACATGCCTATTCTTATTTTTGTATCTTATCTATATTTGAGCTAGTTTAATAACTTTGCTTTTATTCTTTATTAGCCCATGATTTGCTTGCCCATATGTAGAATATTTTCCCATGCTCACTTGGTTGATAGATATCTTGTGTTTGGGTAGTATATTTAAACCATATTTAAGAAATAAATCAAGATAGTAATTGCGCGCCTCAACTCTTATCTAGAGGAATGACGAGGAGAAGTTCAGAACCTGTCAAGGGTATTTGGCTTCAATATCTTGTTTTTAATAGCTTAATATATGAGTTAATTATTGAAAAATATATTATTAATATAATAATAATAAAAATAAAATTTTTATTATCTTGTGTTTTTCATGCCTATAAGATTTCTGGTATTATTTTTATGTTTTATGTGTAAAAATATACAAGTAAAATTTATTTTTCAAAAGCCCGATCGACCGAGTTAACTTGGCATA
Organism: Agave tequilana; assembly: GCA_038442645.1. NCBI lineage: Eukaryota > Viridiplantae > Streptophyta > Magnoliopsida > Asparagales > Asparagaceae > Agave > Agave tequilana. The sequence goes on along the minus strand of JAVJIF010021915.1, from coordinate 64,676 downwards.
AGTCCGATCGACCGGGCGGCCGACCGAAGTAGCTTGGTATAAAAAAAATGTTTAGCCTAAGGCCGGTAGGCCGGTCGACCGGCTGTAACCGAGTTACTCTCCGTTAGACCCCGGTTCACTGGGCGGTCGACCGTGAGACGGGTCTAGTCGTGGTTTACCCATTTTAAAAGCCCTAAAAACTTAAATTTCTCTTATTCTTTCTTCCTCGACCATCACTCTCTCTTCCTCCTCCCTATTTTTCCTCACCTCCTTTCACTCTAATTCCTCCCAAATCACCTCTATTCAAAAATCAAACCCCAAAAATTGGTTGGATCTCTCTTCTACATTCCAGATCTGTTGATTTCAAGGAGATTTTTTTGTTTTCAAGGTATAATCTCTCTTCTCTTAAATTCTTATTGATTTCATAGTTTTTCTGGTAAATCTTTCTATATTTCATACCAAATCTTTGTTTGTCATCTCCAAAATGTCAAAAAGGGCTAGATCTGAGAAGGGTAAACAATCTGATTCATCCTCCAACCATTTTATTTCTTAAAATGTCTCTCATAGATTTTCTGTAATTCATAATAAATATGTTATCTCTGGTAAAACTATGGTGCTCACTGATTTTGAGTACCAGAATCTTGCTACCATCTTGAACACAAGCTCTCTAGAACATCTTATTACCATTAAATAACCTGTCTATCCTGAGATTGTACACTACTTTTACTCTAATCTGACATTTCAAAACAATCACGTCAGATTTAGAGTTTTGAGTAAGGAAATAAATATTTCTCTAGATCGATTTGCCCATCTGCTACACCCTCCTGTGAGGGTGTAGATATTTATAATGTTGATCTTCATGAGTTTGATTATCTTGATGGTGAATGTGCCATTACCGCATTTCTTTTGCTTCACGATGATGAAAACTCCGTTTTAGTTAGGAATAAGAAGGTGAAGTATTATACTCTCACCGCTCAAGTCCTATCCAAAATTGTATTCTATAATCTCCTATCAAAATCAGGAGAATATAGTCATGCACGGGGTTCTCCTCTCCTCTTGATCTTTTGCCTTCTGAAAGGCGTTAGAGTTAATATTCTAAATCTCATCGTCGATTACATGGCCTCCGAGCATCTCCTGATCCTAAACTGGCACCTGCCCTTTGGGATACTCATCACCCGCCTTCTAAAGCAACTAAAATTTGATCTCTCCACTGAACGGTCCATCGAACTGTCAGTTGATATCAACAACACTCTTCTTAAGGAGATGCGTGCTAGGGAGCATATTCCTGCTCCTCAGCCCCTCCTATCATTCCTGCTATTTTACCTGGATCCTCCTCAGGCTCTTCTGCTACTTTTGATTCATATTCAGCCCTTTCTGCTCAGCTTTGGGAGCATGACCTGAAGATGTCTGCAAATTTTTAGAGGATAGAGCAAAGAGTTGATAATGATTTACAGTATATCTGCGTTTATATTTGCTATCTCCAGACCCGTGTCGACGAGACCTACAGTAGGAACGCTTGGCCTGTTTCACTTCCGAGAGGCCACTCGCAGCCCCTTCCTACATTGGGTCCTCCATTTGATGCATGGGTACCTCCTCCAGCTCCTTCCGAGGCACCTGCTCCTCCAGAAGATCCCGACTTTCAGGAGGATTGACCCCTTTTGTTGATGACAAATAGGGGGAGAGAGATTTCATGGAGTTATTTGGGAGTTATCTAGGGTGTTTTGTTTTTATTCAAGTATTTATTTATGTACTTTTGATTTTTGGACATGTAGTATTTGGTGGACATATGTTTGTTACATTGCAGCATTTAATGGACATGTATTTTGTGGTATGTAACTTATTTTGAGGTTGGCATGAACCTCTGTATGGACATATTTATTTTATGATATCTCTATTATCTTTGGGAAGTTATGTATATCTTTCTTTCTTTTGATATATTTTTGGAGGTTGGAGGTTATCGGTTGGTTGGAGGAAACCGTTTGTGCATACACCATTATAATTATGTATTCTTAGTATTCATAGATGGGTTGCATAGAGTTTGATTGATAAATCCTATTCATATGCTTGTATTGATGCATTTAACTTTTATGTCACATTTTAATATATGCATGTGCTTAGCGGCAGCTTCGCTTGAAGTCTCTTCCCAAATTATTTGTGATAACTCCATGTGTTTTGTCATCATCAAAATGGGGGAGATTGTTGCCCAAAGGCCATTAGCCCTAGCTTTGATGATAACAAAACATATGTAGTTATGATTTAACAAATTTATTTATCAAAATTTTAGGTTAACTATTTGTTGCATTTCGGCTCCATCACAAGACTCACACATTTGGAAGTCAAGAAGATGTAGATCCTAGAGCGTAAGCACATAGAAGAGCTCAAGGATCAAGCATACCAGAGAAGACTATATCAAGATTTGTATTTTTACTTTTTGTATTTAGGTAGAATTTATAGTAGTTAGTGAAAACCAAGATGATATAGGCTGATAGCTTTTGGGATTGACACACACACACATTTCATACTCCTTTGTGTTTTTAATAAGAGTTCATAACTGTACTCTTTATCATTTTCAAAATCGAGTTTCAGAAAAACAGTCTAAAAAAAATTGGGATTTTGATTTAGAAAAGAATTTATACAAAATATAGTTCTAACTTTATTTTGTGTTGATCCATGATCACACAATGGTTCTTCAAGTCTTTAGAACTCTATTTTGCATTTAAAGATCAAAACTAATTTTATTGAGGAAAGAATGATTTCAAAAAGATTTTCATAACTTGACTTTGGCCTTTTGTCGGTCGAACGACTGGTTGACCGTAGACAGAGCAAAATTGCTCTACCATGCAGTCGACCGACATGCACCAAAGTGCATTTGTGCACTTCGGTCGACCGGACGGTCGACCGACTGCAAGAGTTTTGCTCTCGGTTGGGTTCGGTCGATCGGCCCGGTCAACTGATAGAGAGTTTAACTCTTTGGTTGGGAACAACAGTCGACCTGGGAATAACAGTCGACCATCCGATAGACCACTATCCCCAATGGTCGGAAATTCGACTGTTGGCCGATCAGCCGACAGAAGACTTTTCTTCTGTAATTTTTTCCCAATGGCTATATACTATTTTATCTTTTTCTTGGCCTTTTCCCAACAGCTCTTTTGTGTTTCTATTGATGTTTTCATCCCTATAAATAGTGAAACCATGAAAAAACTCAATAACAAGATTGAAGTTTAGATCAAGTTTTTACAAGTTTTAGCTTTTTCTTAAAAGATTTCTTTTTGAGCCAAAATTTTCAAACTCTTGTTTTAAGCTTAAGCCCTCCCTCTACATCTCTATTAGCTATTTTCACTACATAATCCTAAAGAGTTTCGCCTCCTCATCTTGGTTATAGGATTGTGCTTGTGAGCCATTTGTGATCAAGTGTAGATCACCGATTTTCATCTATTAAGAAGTTGTAGAGATTGCGGCCTCAAGTGAGCTAGTGAGATCCATGTTGGCACCGCGAGAGAGGACTTGTGAGTCCATTGAGTTTTAGTGAGAACTTGAAACGGTTGACAATCTAGTGAGATCGGTCATAGTAAAAATCCTTCATAGTGTTGAAGGCGGGGACTAGAGCAGTGACTCGAATCTCAAAATAAATCATCATGTTTGCGATTGTTTACTCTTTCTCTCTTCACTCTACTCTCTCTTTTCTTACTTGCACTCTTATATTGTTTACTCATTTGCAAGTATTTTTTAAGTTGTGATTGTTATTTTCTACGTTGCTAGCAAGTAAATTTTAATTCTGCATTATTTGCCATTAAGTATAGCCATCACCTATTCACCCCCCTCCAGGTGATTTACAACAATATGTGTGAAATGCATTAGTAGATTAGCTATCCTTGTATGACCCGGGAAAGAAGGAGACAGTGAATTGCAGTAAAAGTTTTCCTTGAATCAAATGAAAAGGATTACAACAACAACTGTTCCTTCCGGTTACAAGGGAGGGAGGATATTGAATCTTGAATTCCCCCTTTGTTTAAGGCTGGGTTCTTCGTGTGGCGGTGGAGAGTGAATCTTGTTCTCCGTTGACCGGATGACCGTCCTTCAGGGATCTCCTCTTCGGCCGGTAGAAAGAGTAACTCAGCTCCGTCTACCAAAACTCTAAAAGAGAAGGTAAGCGAAGAGTAACTTGTACGCAGCAAGCTAGCTTGAAGAGTCGAGTTCTCTCTCTGTTGATGATCTCTCCGTTGTCCTCTTCTCCTTCTTTTTTTGATTGCCAAAAGGCCCACCCCTTCTTCATAGCGACGGGGCTATTTATAGAGGTCCCAGGGGTGAACGTGCCCCCCTGAAAACGCTCCACAATGAGGGCCAACTTCCCCGCTACATGGGCGGTAACTAACCCACGTGCCTGCTAAAGACACGCCACGATGGGAGCTGATTTCCCTTACGTGTGGGCAGTGATTGGTCCCTTAACCAAGGCGGTTATAACTGAGACGCGGGTTTCAGGCCGACGCGCCTTGATGCTGAGACGCGGGTGTCAAGCCAACGCGCCTTGATGTTGAGACGCGGGTGTCAGGCCGACGCGCCTTGATACTGAGACGCGGGTGTCAGGCCGACGCGCCTTAATGCTGAGACGCGGATGTCAGACCGACGCGCCTTGATGCTGAGACGCGGGTGCCAGACCGACGCGCCTTGATGCTGAGACGCAGGTGATAGTCCCTCGCGTCTAGAGCTTGAAACTTTGCTTTTCAATAGCTTGTCCTCCAGTAACTTTTGGACAGCCTACAGAACCCCCTCCAAAGTTTTCGATATTCCGCAGTTAACTGGGACGGATTTCGAAATACTTTGGACTCTAGCTGAATTCACCTTCATGGCTGGACTGTTGATGCTCCGGGTTCGATCTTATCTGGAGTTGGTCTTCGTGAGTGTACTGTTTGAACTCTTTGAAGCCACCAGAGTTGATCATGTTGAGTGTCTAGATGCACAGTCTAAACCTCCCAGATTGCTTTTAGTCTGTCACGGGTGTGCTTTAAGCCAGGAGTGGTTAGTCGTCTGCTTGCGTCAGTGTACTGTTGAACTGATTTTGCAGAAACAGGAGGCCGAACGCAGGTTCTTTTCAAAAAAGCCGAGATGGTACTGCTTTAAAGACGCGATTTCTGTAGGGTGCGTCCTTTGGCAATGGAAACGCGCCTGATCTTCTATGAGGCAGACGCGATGTTGGGCCCGCTGGGTCGGACGCGAACTTTGTAGAGAGACGCGACCTTCCGAATGCATTTATGGAGATGCTGACGGGGCATGTCCATCGGAGAGGTGCGTCCCTTGGGTGCGAATCTGTGCCGTGTGATGATTACGCCGCCAGCTGGCCTGGGGAACCGGCAGGATTTCACCTTTTGGCGCGCAGATTTCTTGGTTCATTAACTGACCCGCGCCACGTGTCAAATGATGATTCGCTGTGGAGTCGTGACGCATGATCTTCGCGAAGATTTGCTCTACGCGTCATGCGATGATTTGCTGCAGCTTTTATCGGGTCACACGCCGCGTATCTTTGCGAATCCTTGTGCCTATAAATAGCCACAGTTGGAGAGATACCTCTTCTTCTCCGAGCGTTTTATTTTAGGGTTTTAAGAAACAGAGTTCTTCTTCCCCTGTTCATACTCACATCAGATTCTTGATTGACAATGGCACCCAAGACCAAGCCAACCGCATCTTCTTCACGGGCGACCGTCGACGAGGCCCAGAGGGGCGCTTCTTCTGCGCAGGATGCTGCTTTCCCAGGTATAATGCCTATTGGGCGTGGATTTCGCCATTAACGGAAGTTCATAGAACCCTAAGAATCTTTAACACAAGATATAACTCATGTTTGATTCTCAGATGCGGTCTCAGACGCAGTCTTTGAGTTGATAACCGAGGCGCGGGTTTGGACCCTCGCGCCATTGGGTCCTGCGTTTCAGATTCTTCACTTAGAATATTTCTAATTGTGAAGGGTTCAGACGCGGACTTGGTTTGCAGAACGCGGATTTGATCCTTGCGTTCTGTTCCATCAGCTGCCGATTTTGATGAATCTGGCACTTGCGTCCCAGCAATTAGAAATCTGGGGGTGTGAAAGGAAGGGAGTTACCCTCCTTAACTTCTGGCGGTTGTGGTGATGGAAGGGTTAAGGTGGATAACTCCCTTCTTTTCGCACCTCAGAAGCGACATCAAGGACATTCCATGACTTTCTGGTGGTGGAGACGCAGATCCTGCAGGTCTGGACGCGGGTTTGATAATTCCTGCGTCCAGTATCTCTTCTGCATTTGGACGCAGTTTCGCAGGTCTGGACGCGGATTTGATAATTCCTGCGTCCAGTATCTCTTCTGCGTCTGGGCGCGGTTTCGCAGGTCTGGACGCGGATTTGATAATTCCTGCGTCCAGTATCTCTTCTGCGTCTGGGTTATGAACACTTAGCACAAAGTATCTAACTAAGTGTCCTTTTCTTTTGCAGTGCCCCATCCTTCTGCCTCACTCGCCAAGACGCGCCACTTTGGACATGTGGGTGGTGCTGACCAGGACTTGACTTTTGTGCTACGAAGGACTGCCCCTGTGACTGCTGACAAGTCGCCGGATCGCAGGGAAAGGCTCTCTAATGTTGACGTGAGGACTTTTCGGGTACTTATGACCGATGCGGCATTCACAACGGATGCTCACGTCAAGTTGGAGAAGCCTGCCTTCTTCTTCGGACATCGTATCGACGACGGCGGCTATCTTGTGTATGACGGAACTTATAAATGGCTCCGTCAGATAAAGGGTGGAAGATTCTTTCTTCCGGACATGGAGAGGATGTTCCCGCTGTCCTACTTCCAGCACATGTCCGTCCCTCGGAAGATGGAATGGGACCTTTCTCGATACGTCCCTGAGATTACTCTCGGTGATTTGGGTTCCCATAAAGTACACCGTCATGATAGCCATGACAGGTCAGTTCTTGGCCTTTTCCCTGGGTCGCGCAAGTCTGAGGTTCCAGTTGGAGAGATACCACAACTTGGCACTACCTTCCTCAACTCGTTCATGGAAGCGGAGGGTGATTATCCGGCCGGTTTCCGTGCGCCTGGATGGGTCCATTCCACGGAGAACTACTGGTGGGGCAGAATGGTAGGTTTCGTCCTCACCAACCTTGGGGATCTGCTAAAGCGCGTGGGACTGTACGTGGCGGTCAGGGCCGTACAGTGGGGTATCCCACCAGGCTCTCATAACTTTTTCGGGATCCTGGAGCGCTACAATCCGCTGACGGGGATATTCTTTACCCCGGTTGGAGAGATGGGCCTTGCACTGCACGAGCTGCATGAGGTCTCGGGGCTAGCAACAGGGGACATCCCGTATGAGGAATATGTCCCGACCACTGAGGAGCTCCACCACTTGAAGAAAGAGTTTCCTCGGGTGTACGAGACTTACTGGGAAGTGATGTGTCACTTCCACATTTGTGGTCAGATAACCAACTGGCGGTCGCAGGGAGTCAAGCAACTATCTTGGGCCAGTTACTTATTTAATGGTATCGATAGTAAAGACACTCCGATAACCCGACTGGTTCCCAGTTCCGACAGGGAGATTGAAGACAGGATCGACCAGGCTTCTGAAGGCTTCTACACCACGGTCTCGAACGAGGACGGTTTCGACCCTGACCTGGTTTTTGAAAGCTTCCACCATCAAACCCGGACCCCTATCTCCGATAGGGCACTGTTGGCAGGCTTCTTGATGCTGTGGCTGAAGCGTTGTGTGGTGCCCACGTTGCCACATGAAGTTATTGTTGCTGACGTGGTGTACCCGGCGGTGCTCCTGGCTCATAGCAACCCTATAGCCCTTCTCCCGGCCATGGTGGCTGGCATTCAGAGCGGGTTGCGGGCGCTAACCAAGAGTTTCTGCGAGGCGCCAAAAACTGCCGACTCCCACGGCAAGCCGTATGTCAACTCAGAGGGGAATCCGACGGTGAAGCGTCCTAACCCTCGGATCGAGCTGCCTTATACGTACCTTCTGGCTTGGTACGTGATGCACTGCCCTTCTTTGATGACGGCGGTGCGTTGGCGGGAGAGTTCCGTCCCTTTTGTACAGCGGTTGGAGGATTCGAGGTGGAGTGACGTTTATATATATTACGTCCGGAAGCGACTTTCAGATCCCGCGAATTACCAGATCAATCGCTGCTTCCCCAAGATCCCTGGTGCATCCTCCGGGGATCAATGTACTGATTCCGCGGGCTCAGATGGCTTCACGAGGTTGTCCGCGGGAGCCTTTTGGTGGTTGATTAATATCCGGCCCGGATATGTGCTTTTCTGGCAAGGGACTTCATGCACCATTGACCCGTACATGCCGAATCGTTTCGCTCGACAGTTTGGCTACGATCAACTGTACGTCGGGAATCCCAATGCTCGACTCGCCTTCGAAGGGAACTTGTTCGAAGGTGCTCGGGCTTGGTACTACAGTGTGGCCGGAGGGACGGGAGCAACTTTCCGTCTACCTATTGAGGGGTCCAAGTGCCGCATGAGTTTCAGCTTCTGCACCTGGTATTCTCAGGTTAACCAGTCACCGGACTTTGCTCCGGGGTCTTCATGTATTGAGAGCATCAATGCAAATCTCGAGGCAAAGTCAGAGTCTGGTAAACCCTCAAAAATCATCGACCAGTACCTGAAGGCTTAGAAGGAGGCCGAGAGAAGGTCGGGAAGGGAGCCACGAGCAATCAGAGCGGAGCCGCGACCAACAAGGGAGGAGCCGCAAGCAGCAAGGGCAAAGCCACGTGCGGTAAAGACTCGACAGGCGGTAAGCAAGCGTGGTCAACGCTCTGTTTCAACTGCTGAACCTGCTCTCAAGAGGGTTCGGAGAGACTTGACGACCGAAGTCTCCCGATCCGAAGACATCCCTGCTGTCGTTGAGGTACCGAGGGAAGAAGTATAGCTGAAGAGGATGTTCCTTTAGTCCGTGCCCCTAGGTCGAGCAGCAGAGACCGTAGGTTGATTGTAACACAATATTGCATATTTTACCACATAATCCCCATGCATATTACAAATAAATACATGATTTTTACTAATCTTCTCTATATATTTACAGGTCTACACTTAAATGGAGAGAAAGTCAATAATCACTTTAATTAGCAATAATTAAAGTGATTAATTTCAAATCCAAGATTAAGCCCAAATCTAATCCAGAATCTAGAGAGATCCGCGCAACAAACGAAGAATCCAGAAGGTCCACGTGGCTGAACAAACTCGTAACAACCCACAACAGAAAGTGGTTAGCCAACGGCCACCGTTATGCAGCGCCTTGCCGCGCCAACGCGACAGATCTGGGGCCGTTGAGCCCAGATTTTGCGCCAACAGACTGGGTTCTGGATCCTTCTCCTAGGGGCTATAAATACCTGCACCTGGCCTGCGAGCAGAGGTTGAACAGCAAGAGGAGGAGATTAGAGATTAGTTGCATGTATTAGGTTTTCTTTATGTTGTAGGCCTCCTTCCTCTTCTTCCCTAGATTTCATTGCAAGAGAGAGATTGTAAGAGAGAGAGAGAGAGCTTGTATCATCAAGGAGTGACAACTTGAAGCAATACAAGGATTGATCCATTCTCTTCAATTCTACTCGAGCTTGATTCTAGTTTACTTGCTTTCTTTACTTGCTTTCTTTACTTGCTTTCTTTTTACTTCATGCTTTGCTTTTGTTTTGTTATGGCTTGTAGCTAACTTTTTCTCCATGTACTAGCTAACCACTAGCCTTGCCATCTTCACCAACTCATGGGTGATTGCTTTACTTCATCTTGCAAGTTGGATGGTCTTCTCTTCTCCGACGGTCTAAACCACCCGTCATCCTAGTGAGAAAGTAATTAGATCAACACACAAGACGAAACCTACGCCGATGGAGTGACAACATGAGGCACGCCTTCACTATCACGGAGTTTGGTAAGCTTTGGTAAGGTAGCTAGGTAAGCTAGTCATGGTTTGATTCTTTCCAAGCAATTCTATTCTTGATCTCTTTCCAATTCTCATCATGAACAATTCTTCCACTTCTTGCATTTCTTGTTCCATGTGTTATCTATTCTTTTGAGCAAAGAAGACACTTCGTTTACTCTTCTCACCATGATTCGTAACGCTTCCATCGCTAGCTCTCCCTGAGGTTCGACACGGTATAGCTCTATGCTATAACGGAGACAAGAAAGGTGATATTGAACTTTATAAATACATAGCACCAAGGTAAATTCTAAACAATATTTACATATACCTTCTTAGTCTAATCAATTTTTGGCGCCGTTGCCGGGGAGAGCAACGGATTTTCTTTAAAGTGAGAAACTAAACGAATTTTCTTCTTTGTTGCAGGTTATAGGTTGAAGAAACAAAAAACTTTGCATAGCAGTGACATATAAGTGACTCTGGGCCTCTGCTCTCGAAAGCAGAGACCAGAAGTCCTCTGACTTGCCGCGTTCCCACGGCAAAAGCCGCGCAGGCACGACAAGAAAGAGATAACTACTGACAAATTTTCTGCAGGGACTCTGATTCTGCAAAATACATTTGCTGCTATATTTGAATTTCTGTATTCTTCACCTGATATCTGCTAATTTAAACAACAGTAAAAAATTGGTTGAAATTGTTAAAAATTGATTAGACATTTGCATTTCTAGGCACGTGTCTTTCAATTCTTTTACTTTTACTGTTGAAGAGTGCTGGATGCAAGGTACGTAAGCATTGCATGTAAACTAGGAATCATCTCTTGCTTGATTTTCATGCTTTGAGTGAATCTTAGTGATATTTCTTGTACATGCACAATTCAATTTTAAGGGCATACCCGTAAATAAGATAAGGTGGGGGAGTTCTTTACCCTTTCCTTAGCCCGAAAACCATTTTCCCAAGCACTCACTAACCCAAGCCTAATTTAATAAAAAAATAGACGTTGGCCCTAGGGACATCTCGGACTCATTTAGGAGATTATTCTAAGGGGGAAAAGTGTTGGAATTTAACTCTTGCAAAATCGGTGTCTAGGAAAGGGGTTGAGGGCCGAAAGTCCGAAGGTTGCTGGTTACTTAATTAAGGAACGTCTCTGACAGAAAACCTCCCACCAACCTTACCCTTCCCTGGCTGATTAGCTTGTGGTTAGAGTCTACACTAAACCTCCCGTGGACGGTCTATCAGTTAGGAGTCGTCTAGGTCCTAAGTCTACACTAACTTAGGTTAGAATTTTTTTTTTCTTTTGTTTGTTTGTTTGTTTTTGTTTGTATTGTGTGATATGGCTTACAATTACAATTCTTTCCATCCTAATAATAATCCATATTTCACACCATCTCCATATTCGGATAATTCCAACCCGGTGTTTTATAATATGCACCAACCAAATACACCGGGTTGGCCTTATCCGAATCAATATGACCCATACCCCCCATCTGATAACTATAATTTCCAAGATAATTTCAACTCTTCACCGAGTAATTGGGGATTCACGTACCCCGAGTCAAATTCTCAAATTCCTTGTCCACCATATTCACCTTGTCCACAATATTCATTTCCCAATTCCGCTTCATATACTCCTTGTTCTGAACCACCATTTGAAGAAAAATCTGAGTTACTAAGGAGTTTAGAAGCCAATTTACAGAGAGCTGAGCAGACACTTCCAGAACCATTTGCCTCTCCAATTCCACAGTATTTTCAAGAGTTTTACTCACTTCCACCTTTTCCTAATGAACAACCATTTATGAGTAATGATTTCTTGTGTGAGTCCACTCTTCCATCACCACACATTTTTGACTCACAATTTCATCACCAATTCCAAGACAACACTTCATCTTTTCATCAAAACAATGAAATCATCAATTATGGAAAGATGCTTGAAGACATGACTCATGCTCAAAATGCTAGAAATCGTGACTTAGATTTGATGACCCAAACTCTTCATTCTCATCCTATTTCTAATGTCACTAGCCACTCTGTTAAAACCAAAGAGTCATGTAGTCTTGGAAATCTAGATTCAATTTCAGTACACTCACCTGAACTTGTCCAAACTTCAAATCCTATTGACATTTTGGCAAGTTTTTCATTTCCTAAAATTGAACTTGTCCAAACGTCAAATCCCATTGACATTTTGGCAAGTTTTTCATCTCCTAAACCTGAACTTGTCCAAACTACAGATCCAATTGACATTTTGGCAAGTTTTCCTTTTTCTGAAATTGAACTCAAACATGAATATGATCCTGAACTTCCATTTGATGATTCAATTTTCCTTCCTGATTCAATTATGACTCCAGTGTCTTCACATGATTTTACTTCATTTCCCGAGTCAGTATTGGATCCAGTACCAATCCATCTTGAAATTGAATCACCAATCATTCATGATGATCATATTGAACTTGACCAATTCCATTCTTTTGAAAATTCCATTGATAAATTGGCAAGTTCACATTTTTGTGGAATTGAACTACATGAGGAATATGATCTTGAACCCCAACTTCGTGATTCAATCCTTTTTCTTGATTCAATAATGACTCCAGTATCTTTACCTGACTTTAATCCTTTTCCGGAGTCGACATTGGATCTCTTCCCAATTCATAATGAAGTTGAATCACCCATCTTTAAGGATCATATTGAACTTGCCAAATTCCTTACTTTTGAAAGTTCCATTGACAAATTGGCAAGTTTCCCATGTATTGAACTACATATGGAATGTGACCTAGAATCTCATAATCTCTTTACTTCTGAAACTGATTGTACAATTCTAGTGGAAGATATTGACTTAAGTTTTGAAGAATTGTACGGTGATGAGCTTGAATTTCTTAAAATTGGAAGTAAAGAGATATCACCTTTAGAAAGTCACATTCCATTGTTGGAAATTGATTGTGGACTTGAGTTTCTATTTCTTGACTTGGACCCAATTTCTGAACTCACTTCGACTCCTGAACCATCACTTGATTTAAATCACCTTCCTGAGTCGGTACTAGTTCCTGTCCTTCCTGAGTCCAAGTCAACTGTTCTATCATTCCATACACCATTCTGGGACAAGGATCTTGATAAAATTGATTCTGAAATTATTTTGAAAATTTGGAAATTAGATGGGGTCATGTATATAATAAAAATCTTCCATGCATACATCATTCTTGTGGGTCATATTCATGAAATTTTTGGTGGGTTCCTCAAAACCCAAAGAAAAGATGATTGGACCATGTTTCGAGGACCAATCAGACCACCAACGGAACCACCACCTTAAGGTAATTTTTTCCTTCCCTTTCCATTTTGTTTCATGCATACATATATCACGATGCATTGAGGACAATGCATGAAATAAGTGTGGGGGAGGGTTTACTAACATAGAGTTTTTAGATCTTCTTTCTTTTACACTTCTTTTTAATAATAACAATAAAAAAAATATAAAAATAAAAACTTTTTGAAATAAGAGACAAAGTTTAGATCTATTTTTAAGAAAATTAAGATGTATCTTAGGAATTAAGAAAGCCTTAATTATGACATCTTAAACCTAGTTGAAATAATAGATCTTGTTTGAAATTATAGGCTAAGTAAGAAAAATTGGTGAGATATTTTTATCTTGAATTTTTTGCTTTAGATAATATGCACTTTACACTTACACATTTCTTGGGATGGAGACAAAGACCAAAAATGCCATATAAATAAAAAAAATATATATATATATATATAAATAAAGCATCACTTATTAAGCTGGGAAATTGTGCCTCAAGAAGCACGATTACTCACGCCTAACGGTGATCTCACTTACTAAGCTGGATAATTGTGCCTCAAGAAGCATGATTATTCACGCCTAACGGTGATAATAAATAATCCCCTTTAGTTTTGTGGCCTTTTTCACTCGAGTCCTTAAACCCGAGGGATGTTTTCTCATTTGGTGCCCTAAGACCATCTGGTTTGGGAGTCATCGGTTATAGGCTCATTACAAGGGTGAACTAGAAAGCCTAAACTAAGGGAAGAAAAAAGAAAAATAAAAAATAAATATATATAAATAAATGGCTTGATGGTTGGAGTTGAAATCCCAGAAATTTTCACTGAGCACGGTGTGCATACTATCTAGGTTTTATGAAAGATAAAATATTCAATCCAATTTTGAATTCTTACCTTAATTGAAAACAAGATCTTGCATGGAAACTAAGTTTAAGGAAGAATGATTATAGGTGGACTTATGACCTAGGATCACTTATATTTTTGCAAAAATAGTTCGTAAACATGTCTCTGTTGGCCCAAGGTTACAATCACCCTTGTTTAGTGTATTTTGATGATTACAAAACATATTAGTTATTTGTACTAATAACATTTGTTGTTTAAGTGTGTTTTCAGATTTCTATTCATACTAGAAGTCTTCTCTCACAAATACAAGGTTTTGGACTCAAGTCAACTCCAATTGGGCTCAAGATGCAAAAATTGAAGATCAAGTGGAGATAGCCCATCTTGAAGCATTGCCTTGAAGTCTTTTAGAGTTTGTAAGTTTAGAATGTTAAAGTTTGAATATAGGAAATTTGGCTCTAGGATTTGCACACACACTTGTTTCATGTATTTCCTATGTTTTGAAAATGGTTATTTCTAAGTTTTATGCCTTAGTTTATATATACATGTACCAAAGCTTTATATCCTGAAAAACTTGTTTAAAACATGTGTATAAACTATTTTCTGCATAATACTTAGCTATATGTATTTTTAAAATATTTATCCAAATTTTTCTAACTCAAAACAGCCCAGTTTTTCAGTTTCAGGCAACATCGGTCGACCGGCCCGGTCGACCGGCGCTGTGTCTGGACATGCACTGTTTGTGCATGTCCGTCGGTCGACCGGATCGGTCGACCGACGGAGAGCATTCTGCTCTCGGGAATTTTCGGTCGACCGGACCGGTCGACCGGAAGAAGGAAACTGTGTTTCCTCCTTTTGGGTCGGTCGACCGGACCGGTCGACCGGGAGCCAACGGCTACTTCCAGCTAGGCTGGCGGTCGACCGGACCGGTCGACCGCCAAGCCTGCAACTTAGCAACGGCTCTTTCCTCTTTGGGATTTTCTGAAAATCTGTTTTCTTTTTCTGCTTTAACAGATTTTTGGAGAGTTGTTGGGGTGCTTTTGCAGGTTGAATTAGGTGAAAAGAAAATGTTTTTAACTTATTTTCAACCCTATAAATAGAGGAGAAGTCTCTCCTTCATGTTACTAAGAAAAATCCTCAAGTTTTCATTGTTTTCAAAAGAGAAAAGAAAAGAGTTTAAAGCTTTCATTCCAATTCCTTTTGAGCTAGTTTTTCAGTTGTGTTTGATTGCTAATATCTCTCTACAACTGAAGTTTTTCTCACCACACTTCATAGAGCCAAAAATCCTATACTCATTCTATAGTGAAGTTGTAATTGAAGTGAGAGTGTTTGTAAAAGAGTTTGAGAAATAGTGTAGTGATCTTGTTGTGATCACTTGGTTCTTGTAATCCTTTCTTTGTGGAGCAACCTCTTCGGTAGAGGTCCTTTGTATTCGGTGGAGCTCGGTGCTCGGTCTTCGGTAGACCAATTGTAAAGGCATCCTCGGTGGATAGTGGAAACCCTTCACGGAGGTGAAGGCGGGGACTAGAGCAAGTGTGCTCGAACCTCGAAACAAATCATCTTGTTTGCGATTGCCTTTGCGTTATTCTTGCTTTCAATTTCTCTTGTTTTATATTGTCTTGAATTATTTGCTTGAGAACTAACCCTCTACTTGTGCAATCTTGTCTTGTTTATTTTACTTGCTATACTTGTTGTGTTACATTGTGTGCATTTCATTTCTCATCATCACACTTGGCATTGATCGATCACACCTCAATACAACACGGTTGCATTGCGCACCTCTAACCCATATCTAGGGGAATTGGGAGTTCAGAACCTCGCAAGGGGTATTCGGCTCTTAGTCGTGTTTTGAGAGATCGTTGCATCACTCATTTAATTAAAGTTTAAAAAGATCATTAGATTAGCATTCACACCTATTCACCCCCCCTCTAGGTGTTTTTCAATTGGTATCAGAGCTTGGACTCTAGGATTTGGTTTAACCACCTTAGAGAAGATCCTAATTTGCTAATCTTTTCATTCATATTCATATAGTAAAAATGGCCGATGGAATTAAAACCCCTCCTAAGTTTGATGGACTTAACTTTCCCATATGGAAAGTTAAGATGACCGTGTTTTTGCAATCTCTAGGTAGCCGAGTTGCAAAGGCCGTGACTAAGTCCTTTAGTGTACCCCCCGGTGACGAATCCACTTGGTCCGAAATAGAGACTAAGGAATTCGATGCCAATGCCAAAGCTCACTATGCACTTCTTCAAGCCCTAAATGATGATGACATAGCTAGGGTTATACATTACAAATCCGCATTTGAGATTTGGTCACACTTGATAGTCACTCATGAGGGGACCTCACAAGTAAAGAAGGCTAAGATTGACCTTCTTCGGTCTCAATATGAAACATTTAGCATGCAAGACAATGAAACCATAGATGATATGGTTACAAGATTTACCAAGATTACTAATGGACTCTCTTCTTTAGGTGAAGATATCAACAATGATCAAAGAGTAAGGAAGATCATCCGGGCTCTTCCTCCTTCATGGGAAGTTAAAGCTACAACCTTGAAGGAACTCAATGACAATGAAGAGATGGAGCTCATAGGTCTCATTGGGAACCTCAAAACCCATGAGATGGAAAGGAAAGCAAGGGAGGATATGGCTCCCTCCAAAAAGAAGACTATCGCCTTCAAGAGTCAAGCTACACACTCCGATGAAGATGATGAAGAAGAAGATGATGATGAGGAGCTCTCACTCCTTGTTAAGAATGTCCGGAGGATGTACAACAAGGCGAAGTACCAAGGTAGAAGGAGATGGCAAGGAGGCAAAGAAGAAAGAAAGATCATATGCTTCAATTGCCAAAAACCGGGACACATTGTGGCGGAGTGTCCGGACAAAGCAAAGCCTTCCACTTCAAAGAAGCCTTACAAGAAGAAGGCTATGAAGGCAACTTGGGATTCGGAGACCGAATCCGAGGAAGAAATAGACACCGCCAACATGTGCTTCATGGCTAATGAAGGCACAAGCAAGGTAACCTCTTCCCCTTCTCATGATAATGAACTTTCTATGGATGTGTTAGAAGAGGCTTTTGTTGAGTTGTCACAAAACTATGATTTCTTAAAGAAAAAGTATATTAAAATGAAAAAGGAAAATGAATCTTTAAGTCTTCAAGTTTTTACTCTTACAAAAGAAAAGGATGAGTTGGTTTCCACTTTGGCCACTACCAAAAATGATTTTGAAAAATATAAGATCTCTTGCAAAGGTAAGGCCCCACTAATTGATTCAAATGAAGTTTCTATGCTTAAGGAAAGATTAGACTCATTAAGTGTTGTTTTGAAAGATTGTGAGTTTAACAAGAAGAAAATTGAGGCTATGTTTCCTAAGAAACAAGCCCCAAAGAAAAATGCTCATGCTCATGTTCATGTTCATGCTACACAACTTAAACAACATGGCAAAACCCAAAACATGCTCACACTACACATCATGCTTTCATGTATAGAAAAGTGTACTCATGTTCACATTGTGGGCGGAAAGGACACTTAGCTAATTTTTGTTATGATAGACTAAGTGCATCACATCATAATGTTTGGGTTCGTAACACTAACTTTCAAGGACCCAAGAAAGTTTGGGTACCAAAGTCAACAATTGTTTTAAATGATGTAGGTACTTTCCAAAGCCCAACGACGTAGAGGTTTGTGGTATCTTGATAGCGGTTGCTCAAGGCACATGACTTGGGACATCAACAACTTTGCAACCCTATTAAGATATCATGAAGGTGGCACCGTCACCTTCGGAGATGACGCCAAGGGTAAAATCATCGGTATTGGTAATGTAAAACTTGGCACCTCTCCTTTAATTGAAAATGTAGTTTTGGTTGATGGCCTCAAGCATAATCTCTTGAGTGTTAGTCAACTTTGTGATAAAGGTTTTGATGTTGTTTTTGATAATGTTGCTTGTAAAGTTATTGATAGAATTTCTAATGTTTGTGTATTTTCCGGTTTTCGTAAAAGTAATATTTATATGATTGATATGTTAAATATGTCTTGTAATATTACTTGTTTGAAAGCCCTCGATGATGACTCTTGGTTGTGGCATAGGAGATTAGGGCATATTTCTTTTGATCACATTTCTAGGTTAAACACAAAGGAAATGGTGAAAGGTATTCCTTATTTGAATTTTGAAAAGGACCGAGTTTGTGACGCATGTCAATTTGGGAAACAAACTAAGTCTTCTTTCAAGTCAATTAAGGATATCATGACATCACGTCCTTTGGAGTTAATCCATATGGATCTTTTTGGCCCTACACAAACCAAAAGTTTAAGTGGGAATAGATTTGCTTATGTTTTGGTTGATGATTTTTCAAGATTTACTTGGGTTTTCTTTCTTGAACATAAAAGCCAAGCATTTTCGTATTTCCAAATTTTTAAGAAAAGAGTTGAAAAAGAAAAAGATGTTTCGATTTTGAGAATAAGAAGTGATAGAGGAGGTGAATTCATTAACCAACCCTTTACCACTTTTTGTGATGAACATGGAATAAAGCATGAACTTTCTTGTCCTAGAACTCCACAACAAAATGGAGTAGTTGAACGGAAAAATAGAACATTACAAGAGATGGCTAGGACAATGCTAAGTGAATATGGTCTACCACATTATTTGTGGGCTGAGGCCGTAAATACATCATGCTACATATCTAATCGTGTTTTCTTGTGTAAAAATACAACTAAAACTTCTTTTGAAATGTATTTTTCTAGAAAACCTAATATTTCCTATTTTAAAGTTTTTGGTTGCAAATGCTTTGTTTTAAACACAAAAGATTTTTTAGGAAAATTTGATCCTAAATCTTATGAGGCTATTTTTGTAGGTTACTCAAACACTAGTAAAGCTTATAGAGTTTTCATTAGATCATCTTTGACTATTGAAGAGTCTATTCATGTTAAGTTTGAGGAATCTAACAAGTTTGTTAAGAATGTTGTAGAAATAGATGCTTTGCATGAAGGCTTGGAGAAAGTCACCTTGGAGGATGCTTCTACCATGGGAGACAAGCCAAAGGATGATGATGGAAGTGAAGCCAAAGTGGAAGAGGCCCAAGGAAATGAACATCAAACAAATGAGGTGGAGCCTACTCAACCACTACCTAAGGATTGGAGATTCAATCCTCATCATCCCAAGGACCTCGTCATAGGTGAAGTATCAAAAGGGGTAACTACTCGCTCTAAAATTCAAGATTATTGTGGCCACTTTGCATTTATTTCACACATAGAACCCAAAAATGTGCTCGAAGCCGAGGCCGATTCATATTGGTTGCTAGCCATGCAAGAGGAGCTCAATCAATTTGAGCGCAACCAAGTTTGGCACCTTGTTCCTAGGCCCCACGATAGACCAACAATTGGTACTAAGTGGATCTTTAAGAATAAGTTGGATGAATCGGGTAATGTAGTTAGAAACAAGGCTAGGTTAGTTGCCCAAGGTTACACTCAAATCGAAGGGATCAATTTTGAAGAAACCTTTGCACCCGTAGCACGGCTTGAAGCCATACGGATGACACTAGCATTTGCCTCATATAAAGATTTCAAATTATTTCAAATGGATGTTAAAAGTGCTTTTCTAAATGGATTTATTGAAGAGGAGGTGTATGTTGAACAACCCCCCGGGTTTGTTGATCCTACACATCCGATTTTGTTTTTAAATTAGATAAAGCTCTTTATGGTTTAAAACAAGCCCCTAGGGCTTGGTATGAAAGACTTTCCTCATTTTTGATTTCAAATGGTTTTAAGAAAGGAAAAATTGACACAACCTTGTTTACAAAACATGTAGAAAATGACATTCTTATTGTGCAAATTTATGTAGATGATATTATTTTTGGTTCTACTAATGAATCTCTTTGCAAAGCTTTTGAGTCATGCATGAAGGATGAATTTGAAATGTCTATGATGGGGGAGCTCAACTATTTCCTTGGACTCCAAATCAAGCAAAGGAAGGATGGGATCTTCATCAATCAAGCCAAGTACACAAAGGAACTAATCAAAAGATTTGGGCTTGAAGGATCAAGAGTAAGCAAAACTCCCATGGCAACAACTACAAAGCTTGACAAGGATGAACAAGGTAAAAGTGTAGACATTAAATTATACCGTAGCATGATTGGTAGCTTGCTTTATTTGACGGCTAGTAGGCCGGATATTATGTTTTCAATCTTGTCCTAAAGAATCTCACATAATTGCGGTTAAACGCATAATTAGATACCTTAAGGGCACGATTGAAATGGGTTTGTGGTATCCTAAAACCGGATTATTTGAAATGAAGAGTTTTTCGGATGCCGACTATGCGGGTTGTAGGGTAGATAGGAAGAGCACAAGTGGAACATGTCAATTCTTAGGTAATTGTCTTGTATCTTGGTCTTCCAAAAAGCAAAATTCGGTAGCCCTATCAACCGCCGAGGCGGAGTATGTTGCGGCCGGAGCTTGTTGTGCACAAGTTCTTTGGATGAAACATACTCTCCTTGACTATGATTTACACTTTGATCATGTTAAAATATTTTGTGATAATACTAGTACTATTCACATGACAAAGAATGCAAATCAACATAGTAAAACCAAACACATTGACATTAGGTATCACTTTCTTAGAGATTATTATGAGAAAGGTGATATTGATATTGATTATGTTTCTACCGATTTTCAACTTGCCGATATTTTACTAAACCTCTAGATTATGCTAGATTTTCATTTATTTGTGGTGAGTTGAATGTTTGCATTATGGATTCTTAAAAAAAAAATAAAATTTGTTTTTCTATTGGTGTTTTAACCCTTTTTGATGTATGACAAAAAGGGGGAGAATAAGTTTGTTGATATTTGGAAAATAAGTGTTTAAGTTTAAACTTTCTAAGTTTGATACTATTTGAGTTTCATTGCATGAAGAAAAAGAAAGTTTGTGTTTCTTTGAGTTTTTGGACAAAAACTATTGTGTTTGTTAAATGCTTTATGTATGCTTACATAGCTTTTCATATTCATGATAAATACATAGCATTGTTTGAGGGGGAGCTTTCCAAGCTTTTCCTCCTTTATTTGTTTCAATAACTTATATGTTTTGTCATCATCAAAAAGGGGAGATTGTTGGCCCAAGGTTACAATCACCCTTGTTTAGTGTATTTTGATGATTACAAAACATATTAGTTATTTGTACTAATAACATTTGTTGTTTAAGTGTGTTTTCAGATTTCTATTCATACTAGAAGTCTTCTCTCACAAATACAAGGTTTTGGACTCAAGTCAACTCCAATTGGGCTCAAGATGCAAAATTGAAGATCAAGTGGAGATAGCCCATCTTGAAGCATTGCCTTGAAGTCTTTTAGAGTTTGTAAGTTTAGAATGTTAAAGTTTGAATATAGGAAATTTGGCTCTAGGATTTGCACACACACTTGTTTCATGTATTTCCTATGTTTTGAAAATGGTTATTTCTAAGTTTCATACCTTAGTTTATATATACATGTACCAAAGCTTTATATCCTGAAAAACTTGTTTAAAACATGTGTATAAACTATTTTCTGCATAATACTTAGCTATATGTATTTTTAAAATATTTATCAAAAATTTTCTAACTCAAAACAGCCCAGTTTTTCAGTTTCAGGCAACATCGGTCGACCGGCCCGGTCGACCGGCGCTGTGTCTGGACATGCACTGTTTGTGCATGTCCGTCGGTCGACCGGACCGGTCGACCGACGGAGAGCATTCTGCTCTCGGGAATTTTCGGTCGACCGGACCGGTCGACCGGAAGAAGGAAACTGTGTTTCCTCCTTTTGGGTCGGTCGACCGGACCGGTCGACCGGGAGCCAACGGCTACTTCCAGCTAGGCTGGCGGTCGACCGGACCGGTCGACCGCCAAGCCTGCAACTTAGCAACGGCTCTTTCCTCTTTGGGATTTTCTGAAAATCTGTTTTCTTTTTCTGCTTTAACAGATTTTTGGAGAGTTGTTGGGGTGCTTTTGCAGGTTGAATTAGGTGAAAAGAAAATGTTTTTAACTTATTTTCAACCCTATAAATAGAGGAGAAGTCTCTCCTTCATATTACTAAGAAAAATCCTCAAGTTTTCATTGTTTTCAAAAGAGAAAAGAAAAGAGTTTAAAGCTTTCATTCCAATTCCTTTTGAGCTAGTTTTTCAGTTGTGTTTGATTGCTAATATCTCTCTACAACTGAAGTTTTTCTCACCACACTTCATAGAGCCAAAAATCCTATACTCATTCTATAGTGAAGTTGTAATTGAAGTGAGAGTGTTTGTAAAAGAGTTTGAGAAATAGTGTAGTGATCTTGTTGTGATCACTTGGTTCTTGTAATCCTTTCTTTGTGGAGCAATCTCTTCGGTAGAGGTCCTTTGTATTCGGTGGAGCTCGGTGCTCGGTCTTCGGTAGACCAATTGTAAAGGCATCCTCGGTGGATAGTGGAAACCCTTCACGGAGGTGAAGGCGGGGACTAGAGCAAGTGTGCTCGAACCTCGAAACAAATCATCTTGTTTGCGATTGCCTTTGCGTTATTCTTACTTTCAATTTCTCTTGTTTTATATTGTCTTGAATTATTTGCTTGAGAACTAACCCTCTACTTGTGCAATCTTGTCTTGTTTATTTTACTTGCTATACTTGTTGTGTTACATTGTGTGCATTTCATTTCTCATCATCACACTTGGCATTGATCGATCACACCTCAATACAACACGGTTGCATTGCGCACCTCTAACCCATATCTAGGAGAATTGGGAGTTCAGAACCTCGCAAGGGGTATTCGGCTCTTAGTCGTGTTTTGAGAGATCGTTGCATCACTCATTTAATTAAAGTTTAAAAAGATCATTAGATTAGCATTCACACCTATTCACCCCCCCCTCTAGGTGTTTTTCAGTCTCTTGTTCAAAATGCGTTTTCAAAACACTAACATTTGTCTTCTTTCTTTATGGATTTTGTGGTGTAATCCGCTGAAAACCCTCAGGAGACAACACTCCTCCTCTAGGGTAACCTAGAGGTTTAACGGCTTGTTGCACACGCTCAGTGCAATCGCGTCACCTGCGAAAGTGGTGCAATAAATTGATAGTTAGGATTTTCTTTTCTTTTCTTTATTTTGCTCGGGACGAGCAAAAGAATAAGTGTGGGGGTGTGATTGTAACACAATATTGCATATTTTACCACATAATCCCCATGCATATTACAAATAAATACATGATTTTTACTAATCTTCTCTATATATTTACAGGTCTACACTTAAATGGAGAGAAAGCCAATAATCACTTTAATTAGCAATAATTAAAGTGATTAATTTCAAATCCAAGATTAAGCCCAAATCTAATCCAGAATCTAGAGAGATCCGCGCAACAAACGAAGAATCCAGAAGGTCCACGTGGCTGAACAAACTCGTAACAACCCACAACAGAAAGTGGTTAGCCAACGGCCACCGTTATGCCGCGCCTTGCCGCGCCAACGCGGCAGATCTGGGGCCGTTGAGCCCCAGATTTTGCGCCAACAGACTGGGTTCTGGATCCTTCTCCTGGGGGCTATAAATACCTGCACCTGGCCTGCGAGCAGAGGTTGAACAGCAAGAGGAGGAGATTAGAGATTAGTTGCATGTATTAGGTTTTCTTTATGTTGTAGGCCTCCTTCCTCTTCTTCCCTAGATTTCATTGCAAGAGAGAGATTGTAAGAGAGAGAGAGCTTGTATCATCAAGGAGTGACAACTTGAAGCAATACAAGGATTGATCCATTCTCTTCAATTCTACTCGAGCTTGATTCTAGTTTACTTGCTTTCTTTACTTGCTTTCTTTACTTGCTTTCTTTTTACTTCATGCTTTGCTTTTGTTTTGTTATGGCTTGTAGCTAACTTTTTCTCCATGTACTAGCTAACCACTAGCCTTGCCATCTTCACCAACTCATGGGTGATTGCTTTACTTCATCTTGCAAGTTGGATGGTCTTCTCTTCTCCGACGGTCTAAACCACCTGTCATCCTAGTGAGAAAGTAATTAGATCAACACACAAGACGAAACCTACGCCGATGGAGTGACAACATGAGGCACGCCTTCACTATCACGGAGTTTGGTAAGCTTTGGTAAGGTAGCTAGGTAAGCTAGTCATGGTTTGATTCTTTCCAAGCAATTCTATTCTTGATCTCTTTCCAATTCTCATCATGAACAATTCTTCCACTTCTTGCATTTCTTGTTCCATGTGTTATCTATTCTTTTGAGCAAAGAAGACACTTCGTTTACTCTTCTCACCATGATTCGTAACGCTTCCATCGCTAGCTCTCCCTGAGGTTCGACACGGTATAGCTCTATGCTATAACGGAGACAAGAAAGGTGATATTGAACTTTATAAATACATAGCACCAAGGTAAATTCTAAACAATATTTACATATACCTTCTTAGTCTAATCATAGGTCTACGGAGGAAGGGGAACTCGTTGACAGAGCCACCACCGCTGACGAGGATGAGCAGCTAGAGGTTGATATCATGAGTGGAGGAGATGTCGATATTCCGGGGATTTCAGTTCAACCCGGATTTTTACTTGCTCATGAAGGGAGAGATGAGGCACAGCAACCTGGGTCACCTTGTGTCTTCATCTCCAGTCCTCGGGCAGTTGACCCCAGCCCTACCACTGGGGTAATTGGTGGCAAGGCTCCGGCTGCAGAAGTCTCGTGCAGGGCGCTATCGTCTTCCTCACTCTCAGGGGAGAGCGAGTTTGAAGACGAGGTCGACTACGGCGATGAACCCGCTCTTCCTGATCCGAGTAAGTTCTCCCACATCTCAGAGGAAGAAATATACGGGGGTGAGCCATCAACGGCATCACAGCTGGTGATTACTCCCACTGAAGGTACTCTTTTCACCTTTTGACCTAATTCCCCTTTTCATTTTGAAGAGGATGTTTTAACATTCTTCTTTTATGCTGCAGGGTCGGCCGGGGACATTGAAGCTGTGATCTCCTCGCATATCGAGGAGACGGTAAAAGAGCTGACCCAGTCCGAAGGAGTCAAGGCTTCAGTTGCCGAGATAATTCCAGAGAGGGCAACTACTGAAATTGGGGAGCCTTCAATTTTGCCGGAAGAGGAGGCAACTCCTAAGGCTGGGGAAGAATCCATTCTGCAGGGTGAAGAGGTTACTATTAAAGCCAGGGAGACTTCCACTCCGCTGGGCTCGCCCAAGAATTCAACATCTCTGGACCTTCCAGAGGTTGCGCTTACTGCTCCATCATTAGCTGTGGAGGCTCCTGCAGCGATAACACTTCCGGAAGTGCCAGTGGCCAGCACGGCTCTCGCGCAAAAAGAGCCGGCTTGCACCCCTTTCTTCATGATAGAAAGGGGGTCGGGGAGTACCTCGGGTGATGACACCATGGATTTCCTGACACGCAAAACGGTGCAGCAGTTCCTTGACGCGATGCGATCGTGCATCGATTTTATCCTGTCTGGGCGTAGCTCTTTTGACTTTGCCCGGACGTTTCTCAGAAACATGGCCGGTAACATCGAATTAACCGGAGGCTCCCTGCTTGCCAAGTCGTGTATGCTGTTGGTGGAGCGACTGGGAAGTGACCTGAAAGAGCTGAAGTCTTTGGACAATGCTAGTTCTTCTCAAGAAGCCCAGGTTATCTTGACTAGGCTCCTAGCAACTCAGGAACAAGAGCGACAGGAGGTGGAAGCATAAGTTGCTGAAGAGGTCCGCAATCTCGAGCGTTCCCAAGCTGAATGTCAGAAACTGGCTGACGATTCAATGGAATCCGAGTTCATCCTGCAAAACGCAGAGCTCGCCATTACCAATGCTCGGTCTGCCATTGCTAAGGCGGAAGCCATGATCGCGGAAAATGAGAAGACGCTTGCCACTGTCTGGAAGAGGCTGGAGGAGCAACAAGCTGCGAAGGCACGAGCTGAAGAAAGCCAGACCATTCATTCCTCCAGGTTGGAATCTCTGCGAGCACAGCTGGCTGCAAAACCCTTTTTATCTGAAGAGGAGCTGCGGGTCCAAGCCATGATGGAGGCTGAGAAGGCACGTCAGCACGAGATGCATCGTCTCAGGGAGCGTATCCGTTCTTTGCCGGATCAAGACTTTTAGCCTTTTCCCCTTCTTCCCTTTTTTTTTTAAGAAGAGGACACTCTATTAGAGTGCTTGTATCCACTTTTACTATTTTCGATATAATAAAAGTTTTTTTTGAAGTTTTTGTTCCATCTTCTTTGTTTAGCTGTGGATGAATTCAACTCCCTGATCACTGGCTGTGAATACTGAACTTAGGTAAGACCAAGTTCTTTCAATGAGACGCGGCGTCGAGCTTGCTGAGACGCGGCATTGATCCATAGAGTGAGACGCGGTCATCCGTCCAGGAGCTTAGATAGGACTAAGTCCTTTTGATGAGACGCAGCGTCAATCACAGGGTGAGACGCGGTCATCGCAGCGTCAATCCATAGAGAGACGCGGTCCTCAATTCATAAGAACTCAGATAGAACTAAGTCCTTTGAAACGCGGCATTGATCCGTGGGGACAAACGCGAATTTGTCCTGTCAATGAAGACGCGACTTGAGCGGATGCGAGGGACGCAGCCTTGCGTATTTTCCACTAATCTCAGAATGGACTAAGTGTTTTCCCTTAGAAAGGGCCCCGTTTGCTGAAGGGACGCGACTTTGAGTCACGTGGACGCTCCTTTAGAACGCAGGTGAACGCCTTCCAATTTGAGAAAGGTGACGCAGATTCTTGGACGCGGCTTTCCCATCTGCGTTCAATGCAGCCGGACGCGGCATCCCTATCTGCGTTTAATGCAGCCTGACTAAAAGATTTTCAGAGATCTTTGACCGTCAAGTCTTCGCTGACGATTGGGAAACCGGGTCATCCGTTGTTTCCCAAGGCAGTTGTCCACGCGTCGATTTTTCATTGGACTGAAGGCGTTAATGCCTTTTAATGCGAAACCGGCGCTGGCGGTTGGAGACCAGTGTCTGCGACGGTTCCCAAAGCGACGCTCCACGCGTCAGTCTCTCATTGGACCTCGGCAGTCGTGCGGCCACCAAGGCAACGGTTCCGATTAGCGCACCATTAATGACAGTTATTAGGGTCTGCCTATAAATAGGGCTGACCCTATTCCTCTTTGACAATCCAGACCTTGGACTGTTCTTTCTTTGGTTTGCTCTGAGAAGTCTCGCCTCCTTCAAAGTCTCTAAAAGGGATCCTGTGTTCATGGATAAAGATGGCTCTGTGGATGAAGATGACCCAGGGCTTTTATGCTCCTGTTTGGTCTCTTCAAGAAAAAGCGTCTCTTGGATCATCTTGCTCATTCGCGTTTGGATGCAGAGAGCCCAACTCTTGGTAGAGGCCTCTGCTGGTATGTCACCCCGACATCTTTAGTCCATCCAGGCCTGCACCTTGGCCCCTCTTAAGGAGACGCCACCGTCTGAATGAAATCTTGGTGCATTCCTTTTCTGGAATTTGTGCCATTGATTTGAGCTTCCCTGAACGCGAATATAGAAGTCTGTGGTGCTTGGCCGCGGCTTTACTCATGAAGCTCGCGTTTTAAGGCCACTGACTTGGATGAATTCCAACTCGGGTTCAAGGCTTCAGACCCGAATCTTGCAACTCCTGTTCCTCCAACAGAGAGATGGCAGTTTTCGGCGTCTGAGTCTTATCGTGTTTCGCAGATGCAAATCTTAGACTGCGTTTGAATCCTGTGTGTGCGTCTGCAGTCACCGCGGGGATTTGGTTTGCTGCGCGGATCATTCCCGCGTCTGCAGTCTTTGACAATAGCCGCGTCTGTGACTTAGTTTTTCTTCTGTTGAAGTGTACTAAGCTCTGAATTGTCTGATTCCCTATTTGCTTTTTTGCAGGTAGGCTTGGTCATCCTTCTTCATGTTCGCTAAGTCCGTGGGAGAATGTATCGGACAGCGAACTTGTTCGATGTTCGTCCACAAGAGAATATATTATGGTCCTCGTCGTCCACAAGGGAATATATTATGTCCCTGACGAGGAATCGACTCTCGCCAAGGTCTCTTCAGATCCACTGCACCAATCATGCCTGCTGGCAAGAGATGGTCAGGGTAAGTATGGCGGCGAGGAGGTTACAGTGGACACGGCGGCAGGTAGGATCCTCTTCCTCTCCCACCCCAGAAGTAACATCAAGGACTCCTCATGTCTGCTGGATGGCCTGCTGGGGGAAGAGATGTTCATAAACGAAGGGTTGCCGGACTTTCTGCTTCCACCGGACCTCAAGAACACCATTGCTCTTAGCTTAGTCAGCTAGGGCTCTTTCTGTTTACATCATGCATCGTGGTGTAACCAGCTTCTATTGTAGCCACAAAACATCGCGCACTTGGAATCAGACGCGGCTTTAAGGAGTGAGTGCAACCTCTGAGAGGGAGAGGGACTTCTTTGTACTCCTTAATTGTAACACTCCATCTTATTGTAAGAGAGCGTTTTGACTGTAACACTCAATCTTATTGTATAAGAGAGCGTTTTTTACTGTAACACTCAATCTTATTGTATAAGAGAGCGTTTTTGTATCACTTTCATGTACCTGAAAATAAATAAAAGTGACACTTCTCTTTTTGCCTCTTCCATTGTCTTGAACTCTTTTTTTTTTTTTTTTGTCTCTTTTTGGTTAGACGCATAGAAGCAAAGAATCTTTGGCTTATCAAAAAAAAATTTTAACAAGTCAAATTTTGTGGAGAAAAGATCCTATTTCAGGAACTCTCATGATACTGTCATAGGTGTAATATTAACTTGACAGGGGTGAAATTTTTTGATGAACCCGCCACTTTATAAGAGAAAGTGACAAGTAGAATTGGTACCCCCAGAGAGGGTGAACTTTTATCAAGTGTTTGGGATTAACTTGATTGAGCTCAACTGGGGATTTGATGAAAACACTGTTGATGGTGTAGTATTAACCTAACAATGTTTTTAGGTAGACTTGTTATTCTGTTGAAGAGAATAACAAGTGGGACTAGACTCGTGGGGAATCTAGGAAAGTTTGTTACCGTCAGAGGTGTGATATTAACTTAACGGGTTGGAAGTGGTCTTGTCAGAAGTGTAATGTTAACTTGACAAGGATGTGAGTCAGAGGTGTGATATTAACTTAACTCAAAAAGTGTCACTGTCATAGGTGTAATGTTTAACTTGACAGTGAGGGTAATGCTAGAGGTGTAATGTTGAACTTAGCATTGGTCATCTCGGCTTGCATAAGGAAGTCCGAGGGAAAGTCATGGCCATAGGTGTATTGTTGAACTTAGCAATGACTTGGATGCTAGAGGTGTGGTGTTAACTTAGCATCATCCATTTCAGCTTCGGTGTGGAAGTCTGAAGAAAAGTGACTATCAGAGGTGTAATATTAAACCTGGCAGAAACTTGATTACTGTTTAGAGGTGTGGTGTTAAACTTTAACAGTAATTTGTCAGAGGTGTGATATTAACTTGACAAAGATTGACTCATGGTAAGAGTAATTTGAGGACCTGTCATTCTATTGATGAGAATTGACAAGTGAAAATTTTGAAGTGCCAGAAGTGTAGTATTAACTTGGCGGATTTGAAAATTTGATACTCCGTGTAGAGTTGACAAACAAAATTTGTACTCGACAAGGAATATTGAAAAGTTTTCATTACCAGAGGTATAGTGTTAACTTAGTAATGATTGTATTTTGTAGACCTACCATTCTGTGGATGAGAATTGGTAGGGGATTTCGGAGGAAAGAGTGGAGCCAAGTCCACTTTAGGATTTTTAGCAAACCCTCAGCTATCAACGGATTTGAGGTGCCTTTACCAACTACCGTTTGAGTTGGGCTAGCCATGCTATTCCCCTCAGCATGATGAGTTATCGAAGACTGATGTTGGGCTTAGAAGCCAACATTTTCCTCTATCCTTAGCCGTCGGAGGCGTCGGATCAAATGGGAACGTGTCCCTTAGGATTTTTAACAAATCCTCAGCTGTCAACGGGTTTGAAGTGCCTTTACCAACTACCGTTTGAGTTGGGCTAGCCATGCTATTCCCCTCAGCATGATGAGTTGTCGAAGACTTATGTTGGGCTTGGAAGCCAACATTTTCCTCTATCCTTAGCCGTCGGAGGCGTCGGATATTCATGAAGAAGCTCTTCTTGTTTTGATCAGAGGTGTATTTTTAACTTGATCAGTGGAAGAATACCGTCTAAGGATAGTATTTCTTCAGGAACCTGCCATTGATCGGCATCATAAGTGTATCGCCATTCGGGGTTATGAGGCGATATGACCCATTTGAGTAGACTGACTCTACTACAAATGGTCCTTCCCATTTGGGTTGGAATTTTCCTTTTGTCTTGTGCGTCATTACCATGGGTCTTCTGACGGCTAAGACAAGATCGCCTTTCTTAAAAGTTCGCACTTTAACTTTCTTGTTGAAGGCTCTGGTAATTCGAGCTTGGTAGAGCTCGATTTTCTGTTGGGCCTGCAGACGCTTATCATCTAAGGCCTCCAGTTCTTGGAGTCGCTGTCGATGCTTCTCCTCGGTTGTCATCTCCGCTGTCAAGGCGACGCGTAGAGATGGAATTTGGATCTCTAGTGGGAGCACGGCTTCGCACCCATAGACCAAAGAAAATGGCGTAGCTTTAGTTGGGGTTCGCACAGTTGTGCGGTAAGCCCATAAGCATTCACCCAACTTGTCGTCCCAGTCTCGTTGACTTTTCGAGACGAACTTCTTGAGAAGCTTGCCAATAGTCTTATTGAAAGCTTCTGCGAGGCCATTAGCGGCAGGATAGTATGCCGTTGAGGATACACTCTGGATTCTGAACTTAGCGCAGAATCTCTGGAAAGCCTAACTGATGAACTGAGGCCCATTGTCGTGGACAATTCGCCGAGGTATGCCGAAACGGTAAATAACATGGTGTTTCACGAATTTGATCACGTTCGACGATTTGACCTCCTTCAAAGGGATGGCTTCGGCCCATTTGGAGAAATAATCGGTTATTGCCAAAATGAACCGATGTCCTTTTGATGATGGTGGGCTGATAGGACCAACCACGTCCGTGCCCCACATTTCAAATTGCCAGGTAGAGGCCGTAGAGTGGAGGTACCCTGGTGCTTGATGGATGAAATCGTCGTGCACTTGGCAGGCGTGACATCTCTTGGCATAAGTGACGACATCGGCAATCATCTTGGGCCAGTAGTAACCCAATCTTTGGAGTCGATGTGCCAGTTTTGGGCCAGGTTGATGGGCTCCACACATGCCGTCGTGGGCTTCTTTCAATACCTCTTGAGCCTCCTTTGGTGAGAGGCACCGGAGCAAGATCCCGTCATGCGATCGACGATACAATATTCGCGTAATCGCATTATAATAGAATTTGGGGGCTTTCCTTCGAATGGCAGCCGCCTCTTTGGTGTCTTCAGGCAGGATGTCGTATAAGACGTAGTCGATATAGGGGAATCGCCAGTCTTTAAGCTCTGGACCGGTTGATGCTTCAAGTGCTTCTTCGCGGTGACGACCTCCCGCCGACTTCTGATAATCCTCGAGAGCATTTCTCAGGCAATACAGGTCGTGGCTGTAGACGAATATCTTCTCCATTGCTCTAGCTGGCAGAGCTAAGGAGGCAGCCAGGGAGGCGAGTGCATCTGCGTGCGCATTTTGCCTGCGCGGTACATGGTCGATGTAGAAGCTTGTAAACCCTTCGGCCATGCGGATAGTCGCGTTGTAATAGGGTACTAAGTCTTCATGTCTGACTTCGTACTTCCCGCGAACTTGGCTGACGATGAGCTTGGAGTCGCCGTATGCCTCGAGATTTTTAACGCCAATCTCGTCGGCGAATTGCATCCCAATCAAAAGAGCGTTGTACTCCGCCACATTGTTGGAACAGGGCTCAGTTAATGAGACAGCTCGGGGAATCACATAATTTTGTGGGGATACGAGTACTACTCCTACCCCTGCTACTAAGTGTCCCTTCGGGCTTGTTCTTGATGCACCGTCGAAGAAAAGTTACCATACTTGACTTTCAAACGATGTCTGAGTCAGGCAGACTTCAGCAACTTCATCTGGGAGATCTTCGTAGACTTTGGCTGCCCTCGGATCTGGGTGCTCAGCTAGGAAATCCGCGACTGCTTGTCCCTTAATGGCCTTTTGTGGTAAAAAGCGCATCTCATATTGGGAGAACAATATGGCCCATTTTGCCAGTCGGCCATTTAGCGATGAAGGTTTAGTCATAAGTAACCTCAGGGGGTTGACTTTTGATATGACGTTTATAGTTTGGCCTACCAGATAGTGTCGCATTTTCTGGATAGCGAACACCAGTGCCAAACATTCCTTCTCGATCGGGTTATACCGATGTTCGGCTCCGATCATTGTTCTACTCAGATAGTAGATTGCTTGCTCACGTCCTTGATCGTCATTCTGAGCTAGTAGAGCTCCTAAAGAATGATCCATCGCTCGGACGTACACCAGAAACGGCTTTCCGGATACTGGAGCTGCAAGGACTGCTGGTTGGGTGAGGTATTGCTTGATTTCCTCAAACGCTTTTTGGCAAGCGTCATCCCAAATGAATGAGACACCCTTCTTCATCAGCTTATTGAAGGGTTGGCATCTTCCGGAGAGGTTTGAGATAAACCTGTGGATGTATGCCAATCGTCCTTGCAATCCCCTGAGTTCCTTGAGATTTCTCGGGGGTTGCATCTCCTGGATAGCGCGAACCTTTTCCGGGTCCAAGTGAATTCCGGTGGATGTTACAACAAATCCTAAGAATTTGCCACTGGCCACCCCCAGGAAGGACTTTGTGGGATTCATCTTCAATTGATGAACCCGCATGATGTCGAAGACCACCTTCAGGTCTGCTATATGATCACCTTTAGTGCGGCTTTTTACCGCGATGTCATCAACATAACATTCCACCATTTTGCGTATTTGCTGATGGAAAATGGCGTTCATGGCCCTTTGGTATGTTGCCCCTGCATTTTTCAGTCCGAAGGGCATGACGGTATAGCAATAAACCCCTAGAGGAGTTCTGAAGGAAGTATGCTTTTCGTCATCAGGATACATTTTGATTTGATTGTATCCTGAGAATCCATCCATGAAGGACATTCGCTCGAATCCGCAAGTATTGTCAATCATAACATCTGTGATTGGCAATGGGAATTCGTCTTTGGGACAAGCCTCATTTAGATCACGGAAGTCGATGCAGATCCGGATCTTCCCGTTCTTCTTGGAGACGGGGACGATGTTGGCTACCCAGTCGGGATGTTGTTCTTCCCTAATGAAGCCAGAATCAATAAGTTTTCTGACTTCTGATTGAATTGCCTCCATTATTTCTGGGCGAAACCGTCGCTGCTGTTGTTTGACAGGCTTTACGTCCGGATTGATGCTGAGGCGGTGCATAGCCACTTGAGGATCAAGTCCTGGCATGTCCTCATAATTCCAGGCGAAGACGTCTATATACTCTTGTACAAGAGATATTAGATCTTTCTTCTCCGAAGGTGACAGGCTGTCACTTATGAAGATGGGCTTAGGGTTAGCCTCATCTCCTAGATTGACTTGAACGACCTTGTCTTCTGTGGGTGGCTCGCGCTGTTCAAAGCGGGTATCCCAAAGAGTATTTAAATGTTTGATCTAAGGATCTGTATCAGATTGGATCATTTCTTCATTTCCATCTTCCAGGTGGTTTGTCGAAACCATGTTCACTGAAAGTTCCTTGAAGATGTTGCCGACACTGACATCTGACTCCCAAGATGATGTGTCTGAAGAGTAATCGTTGCTCGACGATTCTTGAGAATCGGAGGCCGATGGGACCGGAGTTGATACATTGCCCAACCCCCGGCACGTCTGATGATAGTAATCGGGGGCCTTCCCTTTTGGCACAAAGGATCGAAGCAACGTCCTCCTTCCTTTGCCGAAGTTCAACCCAGGTCTGTCGGTTAGATCGTACCCCATGCACTTCATCATTTTGAGTGCTTTTGGTTCATAATGATCGAACTGAGGTGATTCCTCCTCGCCTTCCGATTCGTCGCGGGGCGTTGGTTCAGACGAGATTCGCCCAAAGAGAATTGGTTTTTGGCCTTTCCGTCTCGCTGGAACCATGAATATAGATTCTTGCGCATTATCATTGTCTTGGTATGTCTCGAAGGACGATTTCACTGGTACATGCAATGATGTCAAGGCACCCATTGCCGACCAGAGATCGTCATCTATATCAGTGCTAGTGTCTGACGGTATTGAATCAGAAGCACACGCAGAAAAATACGCAAAATCTAAATCTTCATTAATATACCAACCGCCTACATCATCGGTGGTATTATCGACATCGGGTTTATTAGTGCCCGTTACAAGTGGTTCTAACTCCCACAGGCACTCTTCTTTCTCAAGCTCAGTGTCAGCCTCATTACCAGAGTCTGGCTCTTCTGGTTGTGGGGCTTCATCCGTTTCCACAGGATCTTGGTACAGCAAAGAGTCGGTGAAATAATTCTCGACCCCTTTGAACGGATGCCTTTCGGCAATCAACGTGTGCACATTTCCACCCCCGTCAATGTACTTCATGACTTGGTGGAGAGTGGAGGGAACGATGGAGTTGCGGTGAATCCACGGTCGTCCCAGCAACAGATTGTAGGAAGTGTCGGCATCGATGATGTAGCATGTCACCTCCGACTTGAGGCTTCCAATCTGACACTTGAGCTTGATCTTCCCCATCGGACGGGTCTGGTTGGCATTGAACCCATAGATAGTCGTCTGGGTAGGGCTCAAACGATGGGTAGGAATGCCAAGATGTTGCATGACCCGGCGAGGCATGATGCTCAACGCGGACCCTGGATCTACCTGGATGCGGTTCACCTCAGACGATCCGATATACCCTGTGAAGTACAGGGGTCGATCATGCTTCCCTTTCACCTGCATATCATCTGCCGTGAAGGTGATGCAGGGGGCATTCTGGGAGGTGTGGAGGCAATGCTCTACATCTTCCTCCTTCGGCACCTGGGTCATGAAGACCTCAGCATTTGCCAGAGCTTCTTGCAGAGCTTCCCTGGTCGACTTTGATAGTCTAAGAAGTTCATACAAGGCAATGCGTGCCGGAATGTTGGCCAACTGAGCCAGGACATCAAAGCGGTAAGGTGGCGTAGATCCTTCCGTAATGCCCTTTTGAAGGGCTCGAGAAAATCGAGTCCCCTTCTGCTTCTCCACAGGTGGCTTTGTGGAGGGCCTGACTAGCTCCGCAGTTGGTTGTGGAGGGACTTCTACCGTTTCGCCGTACTGTTTCAAGTACGCCTGTCCTGAACGGGTTCCCGCCATCGGTTGGTTGGGCTCTGCGGCCAGGACTATCGTTTCCTCCTCTGAGTCGGTCAGTGAAGGGATATCAGTCTCCGCTTCTCGAGAGGAGGCACCTACCACATTGCAGGATGAGGCTTTTGCCTTGCCTTTGGATTTCCTGTTGGTCACAGTAGTCCATTGTTGTTCATTGACAAGGTCAGGGTGGACCCATATAATTTCCCCTTGAGGTGTAGGGACGGGTACCAAGCCCTTCTCTTGCTGCTGGTGAGGGTCTGTGTTGACCACTCTCAGCTCTCCTCTTGGGATAGGAGCTACCCCCGCAGGCGTTGGAGGTTGTCTCCCGAACTGGAGAACTGACGTCACATTAGCCGTCACCTTCTTCTGCTCTGGTCGGAGTTTTAACACCTCCGCGTCAATCAGAGCTTGAAGGACGTCCTTGAAGACGTAGCAGCTTTTGGTAGGATGTCCCAACATTCTGTGGTACATGCAGTAATTGGGATTGTCGGTCTTGCCGACTTCCTCTGGGCGTCGAGCTTCAGGGAGCTTCAGTCGGTTGCTCTTGTTGAGTAGTTTAAAGAGCGAATCGACATGTTCCTCCTTGAAGGAATATTGTTTGTTGGCGCATGGCTGGCTTGAAGAGCCACTCGCCTTGCCTGTTTGAGGTTTGGCGGGAGATTTGGTCTCCGTGGCCAAATTATCCTTCCGCTTTGTTTGGAGGGATGTGTCCGGCGCACGCCTTGTCGATCTTTCCGGCCTAGGCTTACCTTCCTCCGCTCGGACGCGGGGGACAATCTCCTCAGCCTGTTCACCTTGTTGGACTAATTGCTTCCAGGTGCGGCTTTCAGCAACTCCTATTTGGGCAAGGAGTGAGGTTTGGAGATTGTGGCGGCATGTTTCCACCAGGGTGGCCTGGGTCATACCGCTTGGACACCGGAGTGCCATGTTCCGAAATCTTTCCACGAAAGATTTGACAGACTCCCCTCTCCGCTGTTTGGTAGCTAGAAGGGTAGGCATTGTGACCTCCGAGTCATCCTCGAAGAAGCGTGTTAAGAACAGCTTCTCCAGATCGCCCCAGTTCTTGATAGAACCTTCTGGGAGCTTCATAAACCATTCAAAGGCTAACCCTTTCAGGGTGCCAATGAACAGGCACGCCAAAATAGCGTCATTATCCACTACATTCCTGGTCTGGGATTTGAAGTAGTAGATGTGCTGGTTGGGGGACCCCTTCCCGTCAAATGCTTGGAGGGTTGGAGCCTTGAACTTAGGAGGGTACTAGACTGAATCCCACTCAGCCGGATAGGGCCAGACCACTCCTACTTCTTGGAGGTCTTTGCGATTAGCAAGGGCCTCGAGGCGTCGCTCCAGTTGACTCATTCTTTTAACATGAGCCTTTCCCTGGTCTTGGTCGCCTTTTACTTGCGACGAGGACTTGGACGAGCCGGAGGTAGATCGCCGCGTCTCCTCAGAAGGTTCGGAAGATGAGCTTTCTCCCTTTTTCGCTTTGCCCTTTGACATTTTAGGAGGGGACCTCCTCCTGTCTTCGAGCAGCTGTGCAATCGCCTGCTTGAGGGAGTTGATAGATTCCTGCTGAGCAAGAATCATATCCATTTGTGCCTTCTGGATCTGCTCCAAACGTTTAGTCGTCTCCTCAGGAGCGCCTGTCATGTAGGCGGAGGTCTCCTTCTCGACGGAAGAGTTCGAAGCCCTTGATTCCGCTACAGCGGAGTGGGAATCATTAATGCCATGGGCTAAGGCATTATAATTAATTGGGGGAATGGCCCCAGTCCGGGTGCGAGTGTGTCGATACACTCCTTCCGGTTCAGAGTCAGACTCGGAGTCGTCTGAGCTGACTGCAAGCTGTTTTCCCTTGCTCCTGCTTGTCATATTCGCAGTGAGCTCTGGGTACTCAACGTCAGAGAAGGTTCTCCTTCTGTGGAAGCGTCTTCTTTTAGCTGACGGAGGAATCAGGGTCAGCTGTCTGACTAAAGACTGCTGGTGCACGCCTGACCCGCAACGGCACTCAGTGAGTATATGGATGAGCCGTTGGCAGTAACACGACGAAGTGGCCTGATTGGCACTTCTTTTCTTCGTCAGATAATCCCTCAAATCCATGGGAGGGGGATTGAAAAGATCAACCTCGCAACGTCGAAGACGGGAGGCATCCATGTGCTGCACAGTCTGGACGCAGACTTCAGGGACGCGGTTTTCGCGTAGCGGCTGTGGAACGCGCGTCCGGCGTCTCTGTTGAGATGAGACGCGAGTGTCACGTTGTTTGGTGCGTCGGAGCGGAGACGCTTGAGAGAGGGTGGGCTGCTGGGCCCCTCGTCTCTGGGTGCGTGCTTCCTGCGTTTGACGAGACGCAGAAGCTTCGTCTTGGCGCTTGGTAAGTTGGTCCTCAGAGGACTCAACTTGAGGAGTTGCGCGTTTGGGCCGCCAGACGCGGATTTCACGTACTGGACGTGGCGCAGGCAAGGCGCGAGATTGTACGTCGCGTCCAGCCTCAGTTGGACAACCGACGGTTCCAACTTGCAGCTGACGCGCACGTCTCCTCTGTCGACGCTCAGCGTTTCGATTGCGTCGAGGAGGTAGAGAGAGACCAACGACATCCTGATGCTGGCCACCAGGGATTTTGAATACGCGGGTCTCCTGAGAGACGCTGACGCGAGTGTTCTGTGCGACGCGGTTGGTCGCAAAGGCAGATGTGCCTGGGACCACGCGGGCCTTCTGAGAGGCGTTGACGCGCGTCTCTTGCTTGGCACAGTCGGCAGCAGGGGAGCTCGAGAGAGCCACAGATCGGGACTCGAGGCCATACCCCGTTGAGACCCGGCGGCAGACACGGGTCTTTGGGCTCTTGGAGCCAGAAGAGAGGAACTCTTCGTACTTCGCCTGGTCGAACTCGACAACGAGCGATTCGACCATCTTTCCCTCATGGTGGACGTCATCTTGCGCCACTACCTGTTCGTCAGTAACGAAAGTTGTCCCCAGCGGAGTCGCCATCTCTTGTATGACCCGGGAAAGAGGGAGACAGTGAATTGCAGTAAAAGTTTTCCTTGAATCAAATGAAAAGGATTACAACAACAACTGTTCCTTCCGGTTACAAGGGAGGGAGGATATTGAATCTTGAATCCCCCCTTTGTTAAGGCTGGGTTCTTCGTGTGGCGGTGGAGAGTGAATCTTGTTCTCCGTTGACCGGATGACCGTCCTTCAGGGATCTCCTCTTCGGCCGGTAGAAAGAGTAACTCAGCTCCGTCTACCAAAACTCTAAAAGAGAAGGTAAGCGAAGAGTAACTTGTACGCAGCAAGCTAGCTTGAAGAGTCGAGTTCTCTCTCTGTTGATGATCTCTCCGTTGTCCTCTTCTCCTTCTTTTTTTGATTGCCAAAAGTCCCACCCCTTCTTCATAGCGACGGGGCTATTTATAGAGGTCCCAGGGGTGAACGTGCCCCCCCTGAAAACGCTCCACAATGAGGGCCAACTTCCCCGCTACATGGGCGGTAACTAACCCACGTGCCTGCTAAAGACACGCCACGATGGGAGCTGATTTCCTTTACGTGTGGGCAGTGATTGGTCCCTTAACCAAGGCGGTTATAACTGAGACGCGGGTTTCAGGCCGACGCGCCTTGATGCTGAGACGCGGGTGTCAAGCCAACGCGCCTTGATGTTGAGACGCGGGTGTCAGGCCGACGCGCCTTGATACTGAGACGCGGGTGTCAGGCCGACGCGCCTTAATGCTGAGACGCGGATGTCAGACCGACGCGCCTTGATGCTGAGACGCGGGTGCCAGACCGACGCGCCTTGATGCTGAGACGCGGGTGATAGTCCCTCGCGTCTAGAGCTTGAAACTTTGCTTTTCAATAGCTTGTCCTCCAGTAACTTTTGGACAGCCTACAATCCAAGGATCTCATTCCTAGGTAGTTAAACTGAATATCAGGAGCGGAGGCTCTGATACCAATTGAAAGTGCACCTAGTGGGGGGGGTGAATAGGTGTATTGGCTAATTTAGAACAGTGATGTGGATTTAAAACTTAATTGCAAATACACTAGCTGTAATCAAGAGTGAGCCCGAATTCTCTGTGAAGGGCTCTAGAGCTACTCCTCTAGTTCCTCTAAATTAAGAGTTGAGGTGTTTTAATAAGCTCTCTTGGTCGAACATAAATATGGGCACACACAAACTATATCTTGCATATGAATATGAACAATGTAAAGCAATGCAGGATATAAAGAGAGATAGAGTTGAGAGATAGTGGATCAAATGCAAACACCAAGATATATTTTGAGGTTCGAGCCACTGCTCTACGTCCCCGCCTTCACACAGAAGTATTTCCACTACATCTACATGGGACCTTCCACAAAGGGACTTCTACTGAGGAATTATAACTCAACACTGGGAGTACACAACTCCTCTTTCAAACACAAAACCTCTACACAAGAGATGGGCACTAAGCCAAGCACAAAGTAAAAAAAAATACACTTGGTGATCAAAAAGATCACAAACTCTCTCTCTTGGTGATTTCAAAGGATCACAAATAATTTTTTCACAAAAACAAGATCCTAAAGATAGGATTAGAATTAATTGGCTCAAGTATGTGAGAAATCAAAGTGTTTGGAAATAAAACAAGAAAATACTTGAGAAAAACTTCTTGATGGATATATAAAATGAAGAACAAAATAGAATTCCCAAAGACTTGATTTTCTTTGATTTTCTAAAATTTTGAAAACAAGTAAAGATAAAAGAGTTTTTGGTACAAAAACTTCTTTTTAAAACTTACTGAAAGCACTTTAAGAAGATAAGAAAATTTGCTCTTGAAAATCTTAGAAGAAACAGGCCAAGGGAACCCATATTTATATGATTCTCAAAATATAGTTGTTGAGGTCCAGATCAGGCCCAGAGTGGCCTATCAGTAGACCACCCGGTCAACAGGCCAACCGTCAGATTTCTGACCATTGGGGCTGTCGGTCGGCCGCCCCAAGGCAATTCGACCGCCCAATCGACCGTGGCTAGAACTAGAAAGTGAACTCTCTAGCCGATCGATCGGTCGGTAGACCGGCCCAAAGCCAAGGCTGTGTGCACTATGTCTGTGCATATCGGTCCACCACCCGGTCGACCGAGATCTACTTCGGTCGACCGGTTGGTCGACTGCTAGCAAACTCAGGTTAGGGTTTTAGGGTTTGAAAACTGGTCTTTTAAATACCCATAAAATCACATAAAATCCACAAAAAAAGTTCATGTAAGCACTTTAAATACAAATATGTCTGATCAAAGATATCAACCCATATTACAAACAATTTGATCTATTTTTAAGGCATTAGAAGTTAAGCTTCAAACCAAAAACGGTATTTTTTTAAAACTTAGACTTTGAAATGAAAATCCGTTTTCTACAAAACTTGTATAAATAGAAATACTTTTGAACCATATTGTGTATGGATAGAATCCAATACACATACAAAAGATATATCTATATTTTTGACATTTAATCCAAAATTAAGTTTTGTTAAAAGACAAAACTTAAAACACATGAACTAGAATCTTCAAAATAAGTTTTTAGTCAATATGAAATATAGATGTATATGGATGAAATTCAATACACATTAAACCATGTAAAACTTATTTTGATCCTATTTATTCATGAACTTCAGGGATATGATCTTGAAATTCCAAAACGGTTAAACCGAAAGCAAAAACTATTTATCTTGTGTGTGCATACTTGAGCATATCAAGATTAACTATCTTTACACAAGATCTAAATAAAAAATAAATTAAACAAATCGAGATCTTCTTGTAGAACTCTTTCTCTAAGCCGAATCGATCCAAACTCGATCCAAGTGAGCTTGATGCGATCGTGGCGATGTGAGCTCTTGAATCAATACTTGTTTGGTTCAACACTTTGACTGTGAATCTCTTGTTGAAGTTAAATCTTTACTAAGATCTTGATCAGTATCTGAAATTTATGAAACACAAGATCATTAATAAACTAACATTCATAAGTTAGTCATCATCAAAATTAAGGTGAAAGGCCTTTGGGCTAACATTATGTTGTGTCACATGTCAAGATATAGGCTAAACGATCAGGTGCCTCCTATTGCTTGTACATGGGGATAGTTTTTCACAACTTTTCAAAGTGATAATTTTGGTATTT
Source organism: Agave tequilana (assembly GCA_038442645.1). Taxonomy (NCBI): domain Eukaryota; kingdom Viridiplantae; phylum Streptophyta; class Magnoliopsida; order Asparagales; family Asparagaceae; genus Agave; species Agave tequilana. The sequence continues at coordinate 23,392 of JAVJIF010021915.1, read as the reverse complement.
TCAAGATGGGCAACAAAAGCACATCCCAAATTGAAGCATGGGTGATATACATCTTGAGACCACTATGAGTTATAAATTGGAACTAAAAATGTAAGATATGCTCCAGATCTTAGTTTGAACTTGATAACTATTGGGAAGCCAGATGAAGATGAGTGTTGCAATTCTTTCGGTAACAGTCAATGGAAACTTAATAAAGGCTCTCTTTTGGTAGCAAGGTGAAAGAGGTATTGCACTCTTTACAAGACGCAAGAAAAATTCTGTAAATGCGAGGTGAATACAAGTGAAAAGTATTCCACAGAATTGTGGCACAAGAGGCTCAACCATATCAGTGAGAAGAGGATGCAAATACTTGCCAAAGAAAAACACCTACCAAGCAAACTTGTAATGTACACATCTCAACACTTGTGTACATTGTCTATCTTGCAAGCAACGTCATGTTTTATTTATCAGAAATGCGTCAAATAGAAAATCTCACAGATTTGATTCATTTTGATGATTGTTCTAAAAAAGTTTGGGCTTATGCTTAAAAAGTAAAGATCAAGTTGCAGTTATCTTTCAACAATTTCATGCCAAAGTAGAGAGAAACAGAAAGATCTCTCAAATGCATCAAATCAGAAAACGTCGCTGAGTCGTCGGGTCTTTCGAAGATTATTGCAAGGGAATTCAACATGAAATTATAGTCTCAAAGACTACAGAACAAAATGGTAGAGAGAATGAATCACACAATCATAAAAAAGATTAGGCATATGGTATTGTTAGGATTTTGCCTTGTTTTTCAAGAAGAGATGATGGTCCAAGAAAATTCAATTGAGTTGGAGAAGACGATGGCTTGAAGCAGAAGAGGCAAATTAAGATGAAATAGTTTCCTTTTCAGGGGATTGTGAGTTTTTTTCAGGAGCAGTATGAATAGGATTTAATTCATATTCAATGAAGGTTTGTTTCTAAAGATTAAGGGTTTAGAATCCTTCTAGATCAAGGAGATCAATTCTTAATAGGATTGATCAAGATTCTTCAACCATGCAAAGGCCAAGATCATCTCATAGTCAAAATAGGAGCTGTATTGTAAAATCCTATAAATAAAAGTTGTAACCAAGTATTGTAATTGCCTCAACCCAAACAAGTCTCAAAGAATTTATACAACAGAGAATCTCAAGTAAAAGAGACCAAAGGAAGCCAAAAAAGAGAGGAGTAAGTTGAAGGCGCATAAAGAGAAGGTAATACTCTTTTAATCTAGAGTTAGATTCTCAAGTGGAAGGTGAATATTTCTTATTGCATCAAGAGGAAGGTTACATCTCTTTGTACCAAGTCTATCAATAAAGCTCTCTCAATGAACATAGGCCAAGTTTGGGCCGAACCACGTTAAATGCTTGTGTTCTTTCTTTATTACTCTTTTGTCTAAGTATTGCTAGTTTGCTTTACATCAAGCTTTCTTTTTACAATTAATGTTCATATTGCCAAGTTCTGCTAACGCTGATCCTGAGAGTCACAACAATTGGTATCAGAGTATATCAATTTTGTAACAATTGGTATCAGAGCTAAAGGTCGACGAAGGGCAATATGTCAATGATAGAAAGTTGTATGAAAAAATTCGAGGTCGAGAAGTTCAATGGTAAAAAAAACTTCGGCTTATGGCAAAAGAGGGTGAAGGCGTTGCTGATGCAACAAGGTCTTCACAAGACCTTACAGGGTAAGTCAGCAAAACCTACAGGTATGTCAAACGAGGATTGGAAGGAGATGGATCTAAAGGTTGCAAGCACGATCCAACTATATCTCACAGACGAGGTTATGTACAACGTGATGGATGAAGAACCGGCTAAGGGATTGTGGTTAAAGTTAGAAATATTGTATATAACGAAAAATCTCTCCAACAAGCTATATCTCAAGAAATAACTATATGGGCTACGCATGATGGAAGTGACAACAGTGTTGGAGCATCTAAACTTTTTCAGCAGGATCATTAGCGAGCTTCTAGCCATTGATGTCAGGATCGACGAGGATGACTAGGCGTTGATACTTCTCAATTCTCTTCTAAAGTCATATGATCTTATCGTCACCACCATGCTTTACGGTAAGGAAACTCTCATCTTAGAGGATGTCACGTCAACTCTCTTATCTAATGAGATTAAAAAAAGATTAAATCAAGAAGAGCAAGCAGGATCAGGTTTGGTGATCACAGCAAGGAAAGAAAGAGGAGAAGGAAGAAAAGGTCCAAGCATATCAAAGACATGTCACTTTTCTCACAGGCAAGGTCATTGGAAGTGTGACTACAAGCATCGACAAGAGTGACTGAAGAAGAAGGAGCAAGCTGCGGAGGCCGGCATGGCAAGCGGTGTAGAGGATACCGAAATATTAATGGCTTCTTGCAAAGACAACACTTCTCAAGGTAAAGGCTAGATATTTGATTCAGGTAGTACAGTTCATGTATTTCTCAAAAAGAGCTGTTCAATAACTCTTTAGTTGTAAGGGAGAAAGGGATTGTCAAGATGGTAGATGGCTCAGCTTGCGAGATCATCGGCACTGAAACAATCTAGGTTATAGGAAGAGATGGGATAGTGCATGCTTTGAAGGTGGTCAAGTATGTCCTAAAGGCATAGTATAATCTAATATCCATAAGGGTGCTTAATGAAGAAGGATGCCAGATTCAAGTGCAACAAGGCGTCATCACAGTCAGCCAAAGAGACAAGGTAATCCTGGAAGGAGAAAGGTGTGGAGGGTTATACAAGCTAAAGGAAAGAAACTCAGTTCGAGGTGAAGTTTCAAGGATAAGCTTGGAAGGGAGTTCATCGCGAGGTGGAGCTTCAAGGAAGACTGCAACGGGACGTAAACTGGGTCAAAGTGTTGTGGAAAAGAAAAAGGGTGCACTCAGGCAAGACCTGAGATGGCCCAAGTCATGGCGGTAAATCAGCTAAAGGCTCCGGGGAGAGGGACAAGAGTTAAAGGCTTCACGGCATGGTTACAACCAATGAAAGAATCAATGTATTAATCTAAAATCTCAAGTTGTTTTGCTAAAGGCTTGAAAAATAAGTCAACGTGGAGATTGTTAGGATTTTATTTTGTTTTTCAAGAAAAGATGATGGTCCAAGAAAATCCAATTGAGTTGGAGAAGATGATAGCTTGAAGCAGAAGAAGCAAATTAAGATGAAACAATTTTTTTTCAAGTGATTGCGAATTTTCTTTTCAGGAGGAGTATGAATAGGATTTAATTCTTAATCTATGAAAGTTTATTTCTAAAGATTAAAGGGTCTAGAATCCTTCTAGATCAAGGAGATCAATTTCTAAAAGGATTGATCAAGATTCTTCAGCCATCCAAAGGCCAAGATGATCTCATAGTCTAAATAGGAGTTGTATTATAAAATCCTATAAATAAAAGTTGTAACCAAGTAATGTAATTTCCTCAACCAAATAATTCTCAAGGAGTTTTTACAACAGAGAATCTCAAGCAAAGGAGACCAGAGGAAATCAAGAAAGAGAGGAACAAGTTGAAGGATTAGATTCAAGTAGAAGGTGAATACTCTTGTTACATCAAGAGGAAAGTTAGATCTCTTTGTATCAAGTCTATTAATAAAGCTCTCTCAAGTTCTCTCCCTGTGGACGTAGGCCAAGTTAGATCTCTTTCTTTATTACTCTTTTGTCTATGTATTGCTAGTTTACTTTACATCAAGCTTTTTTTTTTGCAAGTACTGTTCATATTGCCAAGTTCTGCTAACGCTGATTCTGAGAGTCACAACAATTGGTATTAGAGTATATCAATATCACAACAGGTATTGCATTCTGAATTCCAAATCCCTTTTGGGGAGAGGTCTATGAGAAGTGTATATCTAATCAATTTATCACCCACAGCTCCTTTGAAAAGTGATGTAACAGAAAAAGTGTGAACAACAAAAGAAATTTCTTATAGTGTCATCCATTTATTCGTGTCCATAAAGAAGAAAGTTTCAAGGTTGATTGCAAGACAAGGCAATGTATATTTTTGAGTTATGCAGATAAATTTGACTACAAATTGTGGGACCCGAAGGATAAAAAGGTAATAATAATAAGAAGAATGTGGTCTTTCTTAAAGACCAAACTCTTTAAGATTTCAAGAAGAAAGTAAAAAATCAAGCTTCTAAAAGTGAAGTTGTTGGTCTAGATTAGTTCCTTTTCCACTTGTACATGATGATGAAGAAAAAGCACAAGATATCCAAGCTCCTACTCAAGGAGAATAGGGGAGCAACCCACCATACAACAACATGCAACACCTCAGTTAAGGAGGTGTACTAGAGATGGTCATACTTTTAACAGATATTCTACTAATGAGTATGTTATGATTACTAATGCAAGTGAACTAGATAGCTCCTAAGAAGATCACAAAGCAGAGTAGTTAAAAGCTATGTAGGAGGAAATGGATTCTTTGCATAAGAACCACACTTATGACCTGTTAAAAGTACCAATAGGAAAGAAGGCATTAAAGAAGTGGGTGTTCAAAATAAAGACTGAAGAGAAGAGTTCACAACCAAGATACAAATTAAGATTGGTCAAGAAGGGTTCTTGTCAGAAGAAAGGAGTTGCTTTTGAAAAAAGCTTGATGGTAATGATATCACCAATTCGTGTTGTTCTAGGAATGATTGCAGTATGAAATTAGAGATGGAACAGTTAGATGTAAATCCTATTTTCTTCCATGGTGATGTTGAGGAAGAGATCTGTTAAGTTGTGGAGCCAGATTATTGTCTTGATAGACTATCGCCATATATAGTCAACACGATGATCTCGGAGCAACAACGCGGAGCCTTCCGGTCATTTTTTTCGAGTTCAGAGTTTCAGGTTGATGGCAAGGACGGAGTGATAGCCTCCGGAGAGACGAAGTCTTCGGAGTGAAAACCTCTAGAGCGGAGGTCACTCCAAAGCACCTAATCAGAGGAGCACTCTGAAGCTACGGAGCAGAGTTACTTCTCGAAGGTGCGATATGGAAGCAGTCTAGCCAGGAAACAGTCTAGTCCAGAAGCTTCCTTGCCTGCGAAATTTGGAAAACACGTCAATGGTAGTTTAGAGATCTCATAACTTGTAATCTTAGTTTTTGTTATAAAAGGGGATGCATTGTCATTAGGGTTAATAGATAAGAAGCATCAATAGATTATGTTATTGTAAGCCCTATTATACAGAGCAGTTGTGAGGATTCTCTTCTTCTTCTTGTAATCTCTCTGATAAATAGTTGATTTATGTGTAGATCAGTGTTTTTCTTGATTTCGGGTTTTCACGTAATTTCTGGTGTCTTTGATTGATCTGTGATTCCTTCTCTTTTCTTCTTCTACATTGTTGTCGATCCTAACAACTGGTAACATAGCAATATTTGTAATGGTGGATGAAAGAAAGATTAGAGTTGAAAGATTCAATGACACGAACTTCAAGTTCTGAAAGATGCAGATCGAAGACTAACTGTACCAGAAAGATCTCTATCTTCCTCTAATGAAAAGGCCCAAAAGTCGAAGGAAATGTCCGACGGCGAGTGGGAGATCCTAGATCGGAAAGTCCTAGGAGCAATCAAGTTATCTCTAGCATCGATGGTTGCATTGGAGAAGACGACCCAAGACTTTATGGCATCCCTCTCAAAGATGTACGAGAAACCTCAGCTTCAAACAAGATTTTCTTGATGAAGAACTTGTTCAATCTAAAGATGGCGGACGGCGGACAGCGGAAGCACCGCAGAGCATCTTAATGAATTCAATATGCTAAAGAATCAATTGAAATCTGTTGAGATCAATTTTGATGATGAATTCAAGGCGCTGGTTCTATTGTCCAGTCTACTAGAGGTTTGGGATGGTCTCGCGATGGCAGTGAGCAATTCCTATGGGGACAGAAATCTTGAAGTTTGATTATGCGGTGGGTGTATGATTGGTCATCAATAATGCATATTTTTAGTCACATTTTAATACTTATTTTTTATAAAACAATACAATTTAATTTATTTATTATTTAGTAATGTGCAGGCTTCCATAATCTTAGAGAAAGCCCAACAGAAGCCCAAAAGCCCACAATTATCATGAAAATAAAGCTTAATTGGGAAGATAAAGGATGTTTCTATTCTATCCCATTTAAATTTAGGTTTTAAATTAATCTAATTTAAAATCCAGAGGTGGAAAAGATAGAACAAGATAAATTCTCATTCCAATTGAAGATAGAAATGGATTCATATTCAAATTCCGGTTGCTGCACCACAAGCCCTAGAAGATGAAGGGGATAAAATGAAATCTATTTAGAGATAAGGAGGAGAATCCAAACTAAATTCGGATTTGGATGTAACTTGCTTCTCAAGTTACCTAGAGATAGAAGATATTTCAAAATTCAAGGATCGAATGAAGATTTTAATGATAGATTTCCACATGAACGGATGAGTTGAAGCCACGCGCCAAAGCACGTGATCAAATGCCACAAAAATGTCACGGCAAGACCTTTTTTGCCGCGGAAACACGGCAATCTTGGGGTCACGTGTGTTAAGCTTTGGAGGAGGTATTCTACTAGGACTCTACTTCGCAAATTACCTATAAATACCCCTGAAGAGAAACTGAGCAGAGCATCTCAGAGATGAGTATTTGATTATTTGTTTAGCCATTTATTTCCGAATTTTCATTGTATTATCTAGCTTTTAATTTGAAGAAGATGATTTTTGAAGAAAAAGAAGGACTTTGTAATTGGCCAGTGACAATCAATAAAAAGTTCATTTTTCTTTTCATCTCTCTTATTCTTTAACTTCATTATTATTACTTTAGTTTGTCTATTGTCTTTCTTCTTTTCTGTTTGATGAAAATTTCTCTTCTCCATTATATCTCTTATTAAAAATAAAAATATGAATAACTAATTTATCTTGTAGTTTGCTAATCTCTCCATCAACTTAAGTTTAGTCTAAAAAGATAAACTATTGTACTCTATGCTTATTTGAAACCCTAGGATTAAACTGATGCTCTTGAAGATGAAAAATTAGTTAAGATGAATTAATTTAGGGTTGCACTTTTTAATGGTTACTCTTAGTTCATATTTAGATACTTTGATAGCATTATGTTAGGTTTAAAAGACTTTTCTTATGCTATGCTTAGAAACTTAAGATGAACTAAAGTTTAATTTTATTAGTGTACTCTAATTAGAGTACATTATTCTTTACTCATCTTTTTTGATTCTCAATCAAAACCCAAGGGTAGATCTTTATAGATTCAACATGATGTTCTCCCTTCTTAGACTAATACTTGGTTCTGGTAGATGATTAGTGGACTATAATTTTTTTACTTAATTAAATCCCTTACAACCAAAAATCTCCTTTTCCAAGCTATCTGGGCAGAGAAATCATTTCAAATAGCTTTCATCGCATCCTTCCCTGTGAATCGACCTATTTAGCCTCTGCTCGCGGTTACATTGAGAAGCGACTAAGAAATTTTTGACCTTAACTGTTGACTTTACTTTCAATACATTTTCTTTTCCCAATCAGTGTACTTCTCTGTAAAGAGGCGCACATAAAGCCATTGGGGTCGGTTGAGACATCAGGGAGTGCCCTGAGTGTTGATCGAAGAGATTGACCGACGAATAGAGATAAGAAAAAGAATGGCAAATCCAGATCCAAATCAGGAAGAGGTATTTCTAAGTCAAGGGGTGTGTCGGGTGTTGGCGATGTAGTGGAAGGGGCATATTCAGAGGGACTGCAAGCAGAAGGACGGAGAAGGCAAAAGCAAAGAGAATGATTGCGCGTATATCACGGAAGTGATGGATCCGATGCTTTGATTCTCTCCTTGGCTGGTTCTAGTGAATCATGGGTGATTGATTCAGACACCTTCTTTCACGTCACTTTCTGACACGACATCTTTCAAAATTATGTGAAAGGTGAACTTGAAAAGGTGTATTTGGGAGATGATGAATCATGCGACATTGTCGGGAAAGGCGATGGATGGTTAGCCTCTCAAATAGCTCGACGCTAAAATTGAGGAACATCAGACATGTAGTGAAACTAAAGAGAAATTTGATCATTGTCGGTCATCTTGCGGATGGAGGGATGAAGACAACCTTCGACGGTGATGTATTCAAGAACACGAAGGGTGCCATGGTGATGGGACGCGGCAAGAAGGAAGGTATCCTCTACATGACATCATGTTCCGGGGCATCAATTTCAATTGCTTCATTGAAGTTGGATGTTAGAGTATGGCATCAGAAACTTGGGCATATGAGCGAGAAAGGAATAAAGGTTATGGTCTCCAAGGATAAGTTATCAGGGTTGAAATCTATCGACTTAGATTTCTGTGAAGACTGCAACTACAAAAAGCAGCGGAGAGTCAATTTCTCAAAGGCGAGAAGACTCTGAAGGCAGAAAAATTGGAGTTAGTTCACACTGACGTGTGGTGTAAGGCTTCAGTTTCCTCTCATGGATGTTCATTGTATGTGACCTTTATTGATGATTCAAGTAGAAAGGTCTTGATCTATTTCCTGAAGCACAAATCGGATGGGTTTCAATGTTCAAGAAGTGGTTGGCCCAAATTGAATGAATCAGGTCGAAAGCTTAAGTGCCTGAAGTTCGAAGTGGGGCGCGAATACTATGATGGTAGATTCGAAGAGTTATGTGCGAGTCAGGGAATCCGTAGAGTGAAGATAGTTTTGGGAAACCTTCATCAAAATGTGGGTGGCGAAGGCATGAATAGGACAATAATGAAGCGTGCCAGGAGCATGAGGATACACGTTGAATTGCCCAAGCAATTTTAGGCAGATGTAGTCAACACAATGGTGTATCTAATTAATAGAGATCATTAGTGCCCATGAACTATGAGATCCCAGGGGAAGCATGAACCGGTAAAGAGGTAAACTTAAACCACCTGCATTTTTTGGTTATATCTCATATGTATTGAAAATACACCTAGAGGGGGGTGAATAGGTGTATGGCTAATCTAATGACAAATGATGTAGAATTAAAACTAATTGCAACACACCAAGTGTAACCAAAGAGTGTAACCGAATTCCTAGTGACGGGCTCTAGACTATCTCCTCTAAATTTCTCTAAATAAGAGTTGAGGTGCTCTATGAAACTCTCTTGGTTCAACACTAGTGAGGCACAGAAATAATACCAAACATATATATGATATAAATATGATGCAATGCAAGATATAAAAGAGAGAGTTTAGAGATAGTGGATCAATCGCCAATATCGAGATATATTTCGAGGTTCGAGCCACTATTCTACGTCCCCGCCTTCACACAGAAGGATTTCAACTATACGTCCACACAGAACTTCCCACACAGGGAACCTCCACTGAGGGTTTGGCAAATACCAACTAGGAGTACACAACTCCGCTCTCTAACAAAACAACTTCTACACAAGAGGCCAGGCAAAACAACTATCACCTCACACTAGAGGGATAAGACACTAAGCCAAACAACAACAATCACCTTTACACGTAGAGGGATAAGGCACTAAGCCAACACTCTAACAATCACCTCTACACTTAGAGGTATACCAATAAACTCAATCTCCTCCACAATCACCTCTACACAAGAGGGATAACCAGAACACAAAGCAAAGAGGATTACAACACTTGGTGGTCTCAACAAACCACAAACCAATTTTCTCACCAAAACAAGATCCTATAGAAGGATAGATAGATAGCTCAAGTGTGAGAAATAAATAGTTTGGAAATCAAAATCACAAAGAAAATACTTGGGAAAACTTCTAAGATAAAATAGAAATGAAGATCAAAAATAACTCCCAAAGACTTCTCCTTTTCTTTGATTTTTACAATCCTTTAAAACAAATAAAAGATAAATCTTTTAGCCCAAAAACTCTTGAAAACTTCTTGCTAAACCACTGAGAAAGAGAGAAATTTTTACTCTTAAAATTCTTGGTGAAAACAGCCCAAGGGATGGATATTTATAACCCATTCCAAAACTAGCCGTTGGCAATCTGAAAATCCCAGAATTGCCCTTCCGGGAGACCGGCCGGTCGACCGGCCAACGGTCATATTTCTGACCGTTGTGCCACCAGTCGACCGCCCACGCGACCGGGCCAAGCCATCGGTCGACCGCCTGGTCGACCAGCCAGCACCCGAGAGTTGGGTGCTTTCAGTCGGTCGACCGCGCGGTCGATCGGCCGAGTAGGATGGCCTTTGTGCACGTCTCGTGCACATTGGTCAACCGATCCGGTCGACTGACCACTGGTCCAGCCAACCGCCAGTTGATCTGGCTGAAGGTTTTAGGGATTACAAAACTTGTCTTTTTAACTTTCATAAAATCCCATAAAATCACATAAATTTTACAAAAATAAGTTCTTATAAGATCTTTGAAGTACAAATATGTGTGACCAAAATTCAATACATATTACAAACTATTTGAACTATTTTTATGATATAGAAATTTGGCCTTTAAACAAAAATGGTATTTTCCAAAAATCAAACTTTGAAATGGAAATCCGATTTTTCCCAAACTTGTATAAATACAAAAACATGATATTGAAACAAATTTGAAGCATATTGTATATGGATAGAATCTAATATACATATAAGATATATATATGTTTTTGACATGAAATCCAAAACCGCTTAAACTGAAAATCAAAACCAATAAACTTGTGTGTGTGTGTGTGTGTGTGGACCTGAGCATATAAACACTATCTATCTTTACACAAGATCTAAACAATCTAAACTAAAAACAAACCGAAGTCTTCTTGTCTCCAAGTCGACTCGATCCAAACGCGATCCAATGAGGTTGACTTCAACAGAGTGCTAGATGCGATCTTAACGCACGAGCTCTTGAATCTAAATGTGTTAGCTCCAAAACTCCTTTGTTGAAGCCAAACACCTACTAAGATCTTTATCAATAACTGAAACTATGTAAACACAAAATTATTAGTAAATTATAACTACATGAGTTAATCATTATCAAAACTAGAGTGATGGGCCTCTGGGCAACAATCTCCCCTTTTTGATGATGACAAAACTCATGGAGTTATATATGCATGGATTAAAGATAAGCTTCACAGAAGTTTCCCCTTAACTCATGCATAACAATAAACAATAAAGATATTCAATGATATGCATAAATCAAATAACACATATATGCATAAATGGAAATAAACATGCATAAACTCACCAAATTCTTTTCCTGGTTTTACATAAACAAGGAAATAAAATAAACAACTCACCAAATTCTTTTCCCGTTTTTGCATAAACAAGGAAATAAAATAAACATGCATATATAAAATCTCCAAATACTTCTCCCCTTTTTTATCAAATCATCAACAAAGGGGCAAAAGAAACACAAGCAATAAAGATATATGTGCTATATACATTCATGAAGAGGAAAGACGTAAAGTTAACTCCCCCTGCATACATGCATTATATGAAAAGAGATGACTAGACACTAACCACATAAAGCAAAATATACAATGTATAAGTGGAGATGTGAAGCTCCCCCTACACACGTGTACTATATAGAGAAGAGAGCTCAAACTCCTCAATATGAGATACACTCAATATGAATCTATATATATAGAAGATGTTAAGCTTCCGTTGCATGTAAGCAATAAATATCAAAACATTATGAAAAGTTTATGATACCAAATAAAAATATCTTGTAAATTTTTGATACCAATAGAAAATGAAATATTGTACGTTTTTTATACCAATTGAAATATATATTGTAAATTATTGATACCAATTGAAATATATTGTAAATTTTGATACCAATTGAAAGTAAAAACTAAATTTTTAGGTAAACACAACTCATTTTACAATAAGAATATCAAATTGAGAATAATACCAACTTAAGATTATTGATACCAATGTTGAAAATGTTAGCATATACCAAATAAAGTATTTTTAATCATAAAGAATGGAAGTAAGATACCAATTAAAAATAAAACCAATTGAAAGATAAAATACGAATATTTCTCCCCTTTATGAAATACTAATAAAAACAATGCATAAGCTTGTATAAGATACCAGTTAAAAAATAATTGACATTAAGGAGTAAGTCAAGCTTAGCATAAATATAATTTGTGCTTTAAGATGTAAAGATATTGTAAGCACAATCAAATCATATATATATATATATATATATATATATATATATATATATATATATATATATATATATATATAGGCGAAACCCTTCTCCGTCGGGAAGGAGTTTTTCAGCTTTCATCTCCGAAATCGTATAAAAATGAATATACCAATTGAAATTAATACTAATTGAAGTTTGAGGCATATATATATAGAAAACACAAATATGAGTATACAAATATAAAAATATCAATTGTGATACCAATTGAAAATATAATAAGAATCAAGTCTATAACTCATACCTATCACCCTATTCATGCACATGTTTAAATAGATTTTCAATTTGAGCATGCAAGACATGGTCACCCAACCATCCGCCCTTTAAAGGTAGGGGTTTCAAAAAATAGTATTTGAAAATAATTTTAACATATTTGAAAACTCTATCAAAACGAAAAATAATGCAACTAGTTTTATGATAATCTTGTAAACTAGTACGAAGTCCTTCAAGTAAGGAATAAAATATGAAAAATATGAAAATATAATTTTCATCAAAATAATGCAAACTTCAAGGTATATGTATGTTTTGTCTAAACTAGAAGTATACATGCATATCCTAAACACAAATGAATCCATAATAAAAATTTGTATGAAAAGCAAGTGACTCAAGGGTATACATGTATATCTAAAGTTTTAAATAAAATTAACATATACATGAACCTAAACACATTATCATGAAAAACATGTACAAAATAGGGAATACAAGTTGAAATTCAAGATCATCAAAACTAAGGTATACTAGTACATCTAATGAGTACAAATGAGCAACATAGCACAAACATATAATAATCAAATGTGGCTCACTAGTTGTATAAGTATTAACACAAGTTTTAATGAAAAGTATATCTAAATAAGTAATCAAAACATGAAGTGCAAAACCAAACATGATCATTAGGGTAGATGCACATGCTTTAGATCTAGGATATACACAATAGCTAACCTAGAGTGAGAACACAAAATATGAATCCATATGAACATGGGTATATCTCAAGTACTACATATGTAAATCACAAGTCTAATTAACATGGCATTTAACATAATAATCATGAAAAATCAAAACATGCTAAAAATTAATACTATAAAAGCATGTAAACTAAATGGGAGTTAGAGACAGTTACCAAAACCTATTAGGGCTAATCTCTAAATCTCCAAACCATGATGGTCCTCCTATCAAACTTCCTTAAAAGTGGTGCATCCAAAATTGTCACCATTTAGCTCTAAACGCATCCACCATTAAGGTACAATTACTCTCACGTCAAGCGAGAGCTCACACCTACATCAAATAAAATAGGAGTGGCTTTTGATACCCATACCTTATTGGGTCCATGGGGGTTAGCACCTTTCCTAACCTAAACAAATTTATTTACAAAATTTGAAGTATTTAATCTATCATAACAAAATTTTACAATGTGGCCCTTAAGTCCATAATGTGTACAAGTGTACACATGAGCATACATAGTGTCATGTGTGTGAACATGAGAAGCATGTGTATACCGTGGTTTGTGTGCATGAATATGTGGTACATGTTTCTTACGAAACATGAATTCCAATTTCTTGTGATCCATAGCACATTGGCTCAAAGTGGAGCCCAAACAATCTACACTCTTCTTTATCATTTTTAATAAATGAAGACAAAGTGGAGCATGCAACACTAGATGATGAGTTATAGTAGCATGGCAAACATGTGAAGACAAATAATTTATCAAAGATTTATTTTTATTTGAAACTAAATCCAAATTCTTTGAAATCAAAGCAATTTTATTTTTCAAAGTCTCATTCTCTTTTAAGACAAAATCAAGTTTTGAAAATAGAACCTCATTCTTCTTCAACACATCATCACAATTATTTTTACTTTTTAAAATTTTATTTTCATTTAGGACAAGATTAAGTTGGAATTTCAATGAGTCCCTTTCATTTGAAATCCCATCCCTCTCTTGCAAAGCCATATTAAGTTTTGAAAACTAATCCTTATTTTCTTCTTTTAATCCAAAGCTTTTCTTTTTCAAAACTTGATATTTTTCAAGCAAGTTTTCACAAACAGTAGATAGCTCTTCATTTAATGCATCGGCATCCATATGATCATCACCTGAAGAACTAGCACAATCATCTAGTTGAGTTTTTGAATATACCTCAAGGGAGTCATTCCCTTGGACCATGTAGCAAGCTTGTTCGGACTCATCCTCACTAGATTCCTTCTCCACGTGGTTTGTCGTTTGTAGCTTTGGAGAAGTCAATGTGTTCCATACTGCAAAAGCGGAATCACAATGAGAAACAGTCATAAGATAATCTTTGCTAAGAGTGTGCCTAAGTGCCTCTAGGGCTTGTGTATTGGCATCTATATGCTTGTCATTATCAAGATAAGGTTTCTTGGTAGTGGTAAGGTACACATGCATTCCTAGGATTTTTAGATACATACTCATCTTAAGCTTCCATATATCGATGTTAGAAACATCAAACATAGGAGGGGCAAGGTGATCTATGAGTGTGTGTAAACTAATAAGTGTGTAAGTACAAATACTAGATTAGCTATCCAAGATCTTACTCCTAGGTGGTTAAACCTAATATCAGGAGCGTAGGCTCTGATACCAATTGAAAATACACCTAGAGGGGGTGAATAGGTATATGGCTAATCTAATGACAAAAATTATGCGGAATTAAAAACTAATTGCAACACACCAAGTGTAACCCAAGAGTGTAGCCGAATTCTCGGTGACGAGCTATGGACTATCTCCTCTAAATTTCTCTAAATAAGAGTTGAGGTGCTATATGAAGCTCTCTTGGTTCAACACTAGTAAGGCACACAAACAATACCAAGCATATATATGATATGAATATGATGCAATGCAAGATATAAAAGAGAGAGTTTAGAGATAGTGGATCAATCACAAATACTGAGATATGTTTCGAGGTTCGAGCCACTGCTCTACGTCCCTGCTTTCACACAGAAGGATTTTCACTATACGTCCACACAGAACTTTCCACACAGGGAACTTCCACTGAGGATTTGGCAAATACAAACTAGGAGTACACAACTCCTCTCTCTAACAAAACAACCTCTACACAAGAGGCTACGCACAACAACTATCACCTCACACTAGAGGGATAAGGCACTAAGCCAAACAACAACAATCACCTCTACACGTAGAGGGATAAGGCACTACGCCAACACTCCAACAATCACCTTTACACTTAGAGGTATACCAGCAAACCCAATCTCCTCCACAATCACCTCTACACAAGAGGGATAACACGAACACAAAGCAAAGAGGATTACAACACTTGGTGGTCTCAACAAACCACAAATCAATTTTCTCACCAAAACAAGATCCTATAGATAAGATAGATAGCTCAAGTATGAGAAATAAAGAGTTTGAAAATCAAAATCACAAAGAAAATACTTGAGAAAACTTCTAGGATAAAATAGAAATGAAGATCAAAAATAATTCCCAAAGACTTCTCCTTTTCTTGATTTTTCTAACCCTTTAAAACAAATAAAAGATAAATCTTTTAGCCCAAAAACTCTTGAAAACTTCTTGCTAAACCACTGAGAAAGATAGAAATTTTTACTCTTGAAATTCTTGGTGAAAACAGCCCAAGGGATGGGTATTTATAACCCATTCCAAAAACTAGTCATTGGCAATCTGGAAAAGCCAGAATTGCCCTTCCGGTCGACCAACTGTAAATCACCAAGAGGGGGGTGAATAGGTGATAATGCTAATCTAGAAACTAAATGCGGAAGCTAAAACAATTTTGCAATCACACTTAATACAACCAACAAGTGTAGCCGAATTCCCCGTGAAGGGCTCTGGACTAACTCCTCTTGATTCCCCTAGATAAGGGTTGAGGTGCTATATGAAGCTCTTATGGTTAAGTACAAGTGAGGCACACACACAAGCAAGCCAAGCATATAAGGATGATCAATATGAATTAATGCAAGGCACAAATGCAAGCAATAAGATAAGAATGAATGAATGATGCTTTGCACAAATAAAAGAGAGAGTTAGAGAGACAATGGATCAAACGCAAACACAAGGATATGTTTCGAGGTTCGAGCCCCTAGCTCTACGTCCCCGCCTTCAGCGAGAAGGATTTCTAATCCACTATCTTGTCCACCGAGGACTCCCACCTAGGGAACCTCCACGGAGGAGGATTTTTACAATCAGGGAGTACCGAACTCCTCTCTCAAACACAGCCTCACAACCGAGGGGTAGGCCCCTAGCCAAACAACAACCAATACCTCTACCGAAGAAGGTTACAAACCAAACTCCAACTCCACCTCACCAAGAGGGAGTAAACAAAAATCTTCACCTCTACCAAAGAGGGAGCAAACACCAACCCAATACAACAACCTCAACCTCTACCAAAGAGGGAGCAACACAAGAAATCAAGGGTTTACAACAAGTGGTATGTCTCAACCACAAACCTCTTTCCTTTTTCCCACAAACAAAAGATCCTATAGAATAGGATAGAGATATAGCTCAAGTGTGGAAAAACTAAGTGTTTTGATCAAAGAAATACTCTTGGGAAAATATCAAATAGATATTGAAATGAAGAACAATAAACCAATTTCCCAAAAACCTATTTCCTTTGAAAATAACAAAACACTTAAAACAAACAAAATGAATCTTTTTGCTCTTTAAACTCTTTTGAAAACTTATTTTTAAAACCAGAGAGTAGGGAAAAATTAGCTCAGAAAATCTTGGCCAAAACCCTCAAGAAATGGGGTATTTATAGCCCAAACAGAAAACTAACCGTTAGGCTGATCTGTCAGCCTGACAGCTGGCGGTCGACCGGCCGGTCGACCGCCAACGGTCAAAAATATGACCGTTAGAGCAATCCGATCGACCGCCCAGATACAGAGAGCAGAGCTCTCTGGTCCGGTCGACCGCCCGGTCGACCGGCCCACTGTGCTGCCAGACGTGCACAGCTCTGTGCACGCCGGTCGACCGTGCGGTCGACCGGCCCTTGGTGCGGTCGACCGTGCGGTCGGCCGACCTAGCCTGTCAGCTACTGTTCTGGGTCAGAAAAACATGTTAAAAATATTTTTAATAAATCTTGTAAAATATATAAAAATCCTCAAAAATAGTTTTATCATTTTGCATTGATATATAAACATGTGATAAAATTTTCAACTCAAATATCAAGCAATTTGAACTATTTTTCTGTTTTAACATTTTTACCAAAAACCAAAACTTGTATTTTATCAAACTTGGATTTTTCAATAGGAAATCTGATTTTTCCTAAAACTCATTGAAATACAAAAACATGATATTTAAACACATTGAAGCATGTTGCTTATGGACATAAGTCCAATATACATGAAACATATATATCATAGTTTTTGTCTTTAAATCCAAAAATATGTTTTGTTAAAAATACCAAAACATAGAACTACATGAATAGGTATGTCAAACTAAGTTTGTATAAGTCATGTAAGCATGTATGTATATAGAGCACATCTAATATACATAAAAACAAAGTAAACTTGTTTTGATCAATCTATTCAAGAAAACCAAATCCAAAACATAAAACTTGTGTGTGTTGTGCACTTGAGCATATCAACTATTCTTATCTTTACACATGGATCTAAAACACACTAAGCAAAACTATGGGTACCTAAGTCTTCTTGACGATCTTCATCTTCAAGTCGACCCGATCCAAAACGTGATCCACGAGCTAGGCTATGTATGATCTTGATGCTCGGGCCCTGAAATCACCAAGTGAAAGCTTCCAAACTCCTCCTTTTGAAGCAATCACCAACTAATATCTTGTTACATGATCTGAAACTAAAATCACAAGATTATTAGTAAACATAACTATATGAGTTAATCATCATCAAAACTAGAGAGGAAGCCTCCGGGCCAACAATCTCCCCCTTTTTGATGATGACAAAACTCATGGAGTTATATATGCATGGATTAAAGTTAAGCTTCAAAGAAGCTCCCCCTTAACTCATGCATAAAACAAATAAACAATAAATATGTAATGAATGACAATGTATAAACAATAAAAGGCTCTAAATACCCAATGAAATGTTCAAAAACAAAACATGCTCTAGATACCAATTAAAATTAAACTAAATTAAACTTAATATATGCAAAACATAAATATGCATATATAAAACTCAATCAAACTCAAAATCTTTCTCCCCCTTTTTGTCAATCATCAACAAAGGGGTAAAAACCAAACAAAATAAAATCTTCTCCCCCTTTTTAATACAAAGAACAATGAATCAACAAAAGGGTTAATAAAGACAATGTTCTCCCCCTTTTTGTCTAAAACAAAATCAAAATCAAATGGGGGTGACAATCAATTAAGATATCAATAGAAAATATGTCAAAGTAGCATCTTGATACCAATTGAAAGTAAACATAGATCAATCAATAAACGGTATATGCGATATACATTCATGAAGAGGAAGATGTGAAGCTTCCCTACATAGATACATTACATGAAGGAGGGATGACAAGCCCTAATTCATATAACGTACACTATGCAATGCATAAGAGGAGATGTGAAGCTCCCCCTACACACATGTACCACATAAAGAAGAGATTGTCAAGCTCTTCAATACAAGATACACTCATCATGAATCTATATGTAGAAGAGATGTTAAGCTCTCCTTGCATATAGGCAATACAAATCAAAACTTTTGTATTTTTATTTTTTATTAAACAAAATTTTGAGATACCAATTTTAAAACATTCAAATAAACATCTTGATATCAAAAAGAGTATTTTTCTTTTTAAGTATATGATATCAATTTAAAATTTTTATTTTCTATCATAAAGCTAGGGAGTAGAGATACAAATACCAATTGAAATATGAAAATCGAATTTTTCCCCCTTTATGAAATACCAACAAAAACAATGCGTAAGCTCGAAATAAGATACCAATTGAAAAATTGAATCAATTGAAACAAAGTTAAAACTCAAGCTTTAGCATAAACAAAATTTTGTGCTTAAAGATATAGTGATATAATAAGCACAAATAAAACATATATGTATGAAAAGTTTAATACCAATCGAAATTGATACTATTGGAATTGAAAAACATACATACATACAAACATATATGAGTATACAAGAAAGGTCAAAATTGATACCAATTGAAAGAATCCAATGATATCAATTGAAACAACAATAATATCAAAGTATAACTCATATAACTAACCTCCCAACACATGCTCAAGTTTAAAATGATTTTCAATATAAAGCATACATGAGCATGATCTCCCATCCAACCACCCTTAAAAGGTAGGGGTTTTCAAAAATAGGTTTGAAGATTGAAGTATGTTTGAAAAACTCTACCAAAATGAAGAATACGAACTAGTCAAATAAAAACTTGTTAACTAGTACGAAATCCTTCAAGTAAGGAATAAAACAAAAAATATTTTCATGAAACACATGTAAATCACATGGCACTAAATACTCAAAAACAATAAGGCACATATCATACTCTGAAAACACAATCATGAGAAACATTTAAATGAAGTGAGTGCACAAGTGTAATGTGAAACATATAATCATGAAAATTGGCAATTAAGCTCAATATTCCTTAAAACATGAAAATCATCAAAACTTATTTAATCTTCAAGGCATCTGTATGTCTTATACAAACTAAAGTATACATACATATCCAAACATAACGAGTCCACAAATGCATATGCATGAAGGCACGTGGCTCAAAAGGATGTATATGTATAACAATAATTTGGATAAAATGGACATATACATGAAGTTAAACATAAACACATGGAAACATGGAGAACATAAAAAAAAAACTAAATTTCCATTAAAACAAATTTCATTTCAAGGTATATGTATGATTTGTCAATACAAAAAGTATACATACATATCCCTAAACACTATTGAGTCCATATGTATAGATTTGCATGACAAGCAAATGACTCAAGGGGTATACATGTATAACTTAAAGTTTGGCAAAATAGACATATACATGAAATGAAAACACATGATCATAAAACAAATCCAAAAATGGGAATACAAGTTTAAATGCATGGATTATCAAAACTAGACTATACTAGCACATCTAATGGGTACAAATAATCGTTCAAGCACAAACATGTATAAATTTACTTGTGGCCCACTATATATACAAGTATAAATCCTAGTCTTAATGAAAACTAACATTTAAACGTATATTCATCATTTAAAGCATAAAAACATGACAAAAATTATCATGATAAACAAAAACTAAACATGATTATTATGTAAATCCACATGTTATTAAACCTATGATAAACATGATAGCTAAACAAACGGTGAGAACACAAAATAATAGACCATATTAAACATGGGTGTCTCAAAATGACTATACATGTATGTCAAGGATCTAATAAACATAGCATTGACATAATAATCTATAAACAATGAAACATGCTATAAACAATGAATATGAAAAGCATGTAAATAAACGGGAGTAAAGGATTGTCACCAAAACCGAAGAAGTAACTCTCCTTGTCTCCGAAATATGGTGGTCTTCTCACCAAACCTTCCTTGAAAGTGATGCATTCAAATGATTTTCATGAAGCTCGGAACGCATCCACTCCAAGGTACTGCTACTCTCACGTCATGTGAGAGCCCACACCTACATCATAAACACGAGGGGTGGTCTTTGGTACCCATATCTTATTGGGTCCATGGGGGTTAGTTCCTTCTCTAACCCAAACAAAATTCTTTGCTAAATTTGAAACATGTATTCTATCATAGCAAAATTTAGCAAGGTGGCCCTTACGTCCACAATGTGTACAAGTGTACACATGAGCATACATAGTGTGATGGTGTCCGTGAGGAGCATGTGTATGCCGTGGGGGGTGTGCATGAAAAGATGGAACTTGTTTCTTTCGAAACAAAGATTCCAAACGTGTATGACCCACTACACATTGGCTCAAAGTGGAGCCCAAACAATCAACACTCTTCTTCAAAACATTTATATCATTTTTAACACTTGAAGATAAAGTGGAACATGCAATAGGTGAAGTGTGAGATACTACCCTAGCATGGCAAACATGTGCATCAATCTTAATTTGTAAAACTTCATTTTTCTTTAAACAAACATTTAAATCATTTGAAATAGAAATAATTTTATTTTTCAAAGCAACATTCTCTTTTAAAACAAAATCAGTTTTTGAAGACAAATTTTCGTTTTTCTTCAAAAGTGTTTCACAATCATTTTTATTTTTCAAAAAATTATTTTCTTTTAGTGCAAGGTCTAGTTGAGATCTCAATGAATCCCTTTCATTATAGACCTCAACCTTCTCTTGCAAAACCTTGTCAAGTCTAGAATGCAAACTTTTATTTTCTTTTTCAATTCCTAGACTTCTCTTTTTCAAAACTTTATATTTTTCAGTTAATTTTTCACACACAATGGAAAGTTCTTCATTCAAAGCATGGGCATCAATATGATCATCACATGAAGACTAGCATCAAAACTATCTAGTTGAGATTCCGATTGTACCTCAAGGGAATCATTCCCTTGGATCATGAAGCATTGTGACTCGGATTCTCCACTAGACTCCTCCTCTTGTTGGATTGGCATTTGAAGCTCGGAGGTGGTGGTGGTTGTCAACTTGTTCCACACTGCAAAGGCAGAATCAAGATTAGAAACATGCATAAGATATTCTTTAAAAGCGTGCTTCTAATGGCCTCAAGGGCTTGTGCATTGGCCCCTATATGCTTGCTATCACTAAGGTAGGATTCCTTGGTAATGGCAAGGTGAACCTTATATCCTAGGGTTTGTAAATAGATGGACATCTTAGTCTTCCAAACAAGAATGTTGGAAGGGTCAAATATAGGTGGGGTCATGAAGTCCATGGGTCCAAACTATATGTGTGCAAACAAACAAATGCAAATGATAGATTAGCAAACAAAGGATCTCACTCCTAAGATGTTAAGCCTAAGTATCAGGAGCGTAGGCTCTGATACCAATTGTAAATCACCTAGAGGGGTGATGAATAGGTGATAATGCTAATCTAAAAACTAAATGCGGAAGCTAAAACAATTTTGTAATCACACTTAATACAACCAACAAGTGTAGCCAAATTCCCCGTGAAGGGCTCTAGACTAACTCCTCTTGATTCCCCTAGATAAGGGTTGAGGTGCTATATGAAGCTCTTGTGGTTAAGTAGAAGTGAGGCACACACACAAGCAAGCCAAGCATATAAGGATGATCAATATGAATTAATGCAAGGCACAAATGCAAGCAATAAGATAAGAATGAATGAATGATGCTTTGCACAAATAAAAGAGAGAGTTAGAGAGACAATGGATCAAACGCAAACACAAGGATATGTTTCGAGGTTCGAGCCCCTAGCTCTACGTCCCCGCCTTCACCGAGAAGGATTTCTAATTCACTATCTTGTCCACCGAGGACTCCCACCGAGGGAACCTCCAGCGAAAAGGATTTTTACAACAAAGGGAGTACCGAACTCCTCTCTCAAACACCGCCTCACAACTGAGGGGTAGGCCTGTAGCCAAACAACAACCAACACCTCTACCGAAGAGGGTTACAAACTAAACTCCAACTCCACCTCACCAAGAGGGAGTAAACAACAATCTCCACCTCTACCAAAGAGGGAGCAAACACCAACCCAATACAACAACCTCAACCTCTACCAAAGAGGGAGCAACACAAGAAATCAAGGGTTTACAACAAGTGGTATGTCTCAACCACAAACCTCTTTCCTTTTTCCCACAACAAAAGATCCTATAGAATAGAATAGAAGATATAGCTCAAGTGTGAAAAAACTAAGTGTTTTGATCAAAAAATACTCTTGGGAAAATACCAAATAGATATTGAAATGAAGAACAATAAACCAATTTCCTAAAAACCTATTTCCTTTGAAAATAACAAAACACTTAAAACAAATAAAATGAATCTTTTTGCTCTTTAAACTCTTTGAAAACTTATTTTTAAAACCAGAGAGTAGGGAAAAATTAGCTCAGAAAATCTTGACCAAAATCCCAAGAAATGGGGTATTTATAGCCCAAACAGAAAACTAGTCGTTAGGCTGATCTGTCAGCCTGACAGGCTGGCGGTCGACCGGCCGGTCGACCGCCAACGGTCAAAAATATGACCGTTGGAGCAATCCGGTCGACCGCCCCGGTCGACCGCCCAGATACAGAGAGCAGAGCTCTCTGGTCCGGTCGACCCGCCCGGTCAACCGGCCCACTGTGCTGTCAGACGTGCACAGCTCTGTGCACGTCGGTCGACGTGCAGTCGACCGACCCTTGGTGCGGTCGACCGTGCGGTCGGTCGACCTGACCTGTCAGCCACTGTTCTGGGTCAGAAAAACATGTTAAAAATATTTTTAA
>JAVJIF010021914.1:0-60658 GCA_038442645.1 Agave tequilana | reverse complement strand
GTCCTATTTCATTGGGACGTCGAGCATCCGACAGCTTCAATTTATTCTCTTTGTGGAGTAAATGGAATATTGTGATCACCTGATCGTCTTTGAAGGAGTACTGTTTTGGAGGAAACTTAGACTCCTGATTATTGAAGCCGCTCTTCTTAGCCTTCGACTGAACATCCTCTGACAATTCTACGGATATAGTCTCTTTCCCTTTGGCTTGAGAACTAGAAGACTGTGCCATGTCACCACGTCCTTTATTATTCATACTCCATTTGCTTTTAGGGGTTGATGGTTCGAACTTTTTAGCCAACTTTTCGGCTATCTCAGCTTGCTCGACCAATTCTTTCCAGGTATGGGCTTTGACAGCCCTATGTGAACCTCTACTTAGTCTAAGAAGTTATACCTGCACGTCTGTAAGAGCATGGGTAATGGCATCCCTGCTGGACACATCAAAGATAAGTTTCTGAACCACTCAATGTAGTCACGGATAGATTCGCCCTTCTTCTATATGATAGAGAGGAGTTTGTCCACGGTTACCTCTGTATCGTCCTCACAGAAATAAGAAAGGAATCAAGTTTTAGGTCGATTCAGGAATTGACGGAGCCCGGAGGGAGACTTCGGAACCAGTCGAATGCTACCCCCTTTAAGGTGCCAATGAACAGCCAGCCATGATAGCATCATTGTCCATAACATTACCGGTCTGAGACCAAAAATAGTAGATATGCTGGTTTGGCGAGCTCTTACCATCGTATGTATGTAACGTTGGTGGTTTAAACTTTGGTGGGTATGGTACTGAATCCCACTCCAGCGGGTAAGGACGGACTGCCCCTACTTTCTTTAATTCATCTCTCTAAGCTAGGGATGTGATTTGAGCTTGGATGCTTTTAAGGACTTCAGCGTCCAAGAAGAACCCTCCTTTAACTTTTCCATCCTTGGTTGTTCATTGCTAAGATGTTCTTCCTCATCATGATTACTCCCGTATCATTATTATTCTGGTTATTGAGGAGTTGAGCGAGCATCTATTGTATGTTGTCCAAAGCTTCTTCCTGGGTCTTGGAAGTTTGCTCCTGAGCTTCCAAACGTCGACGAAGGTCATCATTATCATTTTCAGTCATATTCATTGATACTCTGTCTGTTTGCACTGAGCTGACTGTCAGCGAAGAGGCATACCCATTATCTTCATCCTCTTCATCAGACCATTGGACTAATCCTATCCTTGGTTCTGATGAGGTTACTGCAGTTGAGGAAGATGGTTGTTCATAATTGTAGGGTATTGCAACTCTAGATCTGGTGTTTCAGAAGACACCCTCTTCATGTACCAAGACTTCGCCCAAGCCCGGGATATAATCCGGATCTAGGGAACTATAGGGGGTGTCATGGGACGCTCGTCTGCCCCTACGCAGCTCTCATCCTTTTTCGATCATGTTAACAGATGCAGAAGGTAGATCTCGCGATATGCTCCTTTTGTGATGCTTCATCGGAGCTTGCACCGAGGGTCGACTAAAAACTGATCGTCAACCTGGAGAAGTGGCAGGGATTGGTCCAAGCTGGCAATGGACTGAGTGGAGTGTCACCAACTGACATCCCAATTATTGACAATAGGAGGAGAAGTTTGAAAAGATTCTGACTTCTATTTTCTTGTCAGGAATTCTCGCAAGTCAGACCCAGTAGGGTCTAAACGATCCAGCACAGAGGCTCTGTTGGATTGCATATAGGACGATGTCCTACTCTTTTTATCACCTCAAAGGCTAAGAACCTTGGAATATCCTTGGGTGTTGAAGCTGCGTAAGCACTGCTGTCAACACTTAGGGAAGATCCCTTAGCTCCGCTACAAAGCGCGAGCTTAGCGCTTGATGAGCTAGGGAGTGAAGCGTGCTGTGGTGCTTTATCCGCTATGTTGTTGCGAAGGTGATTAGCCTTAGATAGCGCTTTGGCTCTAAATTCGCGGCTAAAAGCTTTGGAAACGCCCTTGGGCGCTGAAGCTGCATAAGCACCGCTATCAGCACTTAGGGACAATCTCTTAGCTTCGCTGCGAAGAGCGAGCTTAATACTTGAAGAATCAGGGAACGAAGCACACTATGGTGCTTTGGTTCGAGCTTCTTGGCTATGAACATCATGTGTGCCCTGAGGTACAGTAGCTTCGCTCATGAGAACGAGGCTGGCGGAAGGAGTTACCGCCCCTGAATTAGGCGAAGGCATGGTCGTTGTGACTTCATGGCTGACAGTCTTGATGAAACAGGCGGGCATCTTGCCTTTTTGAGACAGACAGGCTTGTGATGTGCTACGCCTGAGGCTTCATACAGAGCCTTCTGCTTTGGTCTCCACATCTATTTTGAAAGAGGAGACTTAGGTTCACAGCGAACCTGACTAGCCATACACGAGGCTGAGGGGTGTTGGAAGGATTCTGCTTCCAGTTTCTGCTCCAAATCTTTGGCCATGGAGACCTTTTTATGCTTCCATGTATAAAGCATTAACCACCCCAGAGAGGAGTTCTTCAAATTTCCTGGTCGAAGTGAACGACTAGGTTTTTGAAGGTGACAGGCTGAAGATTCTGACCCTTGTATTGCGGGTCTGCTTCCTTGTTGCGCCAGAGGATCGTGGTAGGCTCGCAAAGAGCCTCATCTATCTGCACACAGAGACTTGCTTTGAAGACTTAGCCAGAGGGGCTCTGGCCACACCGGCTTCCTTGAATTAAGAGATAGACCCGAAGGTCTGTTCGTCGCATTGCGACACTTGATTCTCAACAGTGGAGAAATCACTCCCCAGCGGAGTCGCCATCTTGTTTTCCATTATTTTGTAAAGGGAAAAATTTTAAAAAAAAGGGTCGAGGAGCTAAATTATAAGTAACACAAAAGATTACAAGTAAATCTCCTCTAATATTCTGGAGAAGTGTGCCGATGGAGTCTGGTCAGCGCGCGACCACTTTGTCCCTTTGATGATGCGATCGATGGGATTCCCTTCTCGCATGTTTCTGGGAATCAGAGAACAGAAGATTGGTAAAACCCTCTTATTACTTCTCAAACTGCCTTCACTTAGAAATTTCTTCTCGCCTGGTTCCGAAAATTCCTTAAGAGGAAGGAAGGTATTAGGGTATTCGCACCCTAATTAGAGAAGTAATTCTCTGAATTCTTGGAAGCAAGAGAATAGGTCTCTATTTAGCCTTCTCTTTGCCTGTGTGTCTTTTTCTTATGCCTCTGATGGGCTATTTATAGGGAAAGTAGGGGTATAATTGTCCCTTGAAAATCTGAAAACGGATTGACTCAATCTGTTTAAATCTGGAAAGTGGCATTGCTTCGAGGCTACAATCAGCTTCTGCGAAGTTAGAAATAGTAGGTAGCATCGATCTCCTAATCTATTTTGATTCTTTTCAAATAACTGAAAGATCTCCTCTGATCTTCTTACTTGTTTTAGGAGGGTCAAGAGATTATGGTAAACAACTACCAAATTTGATCTTAGATTTGATCTTAAATAGATTTGATCTCATCTGGAGATTTAATTAGTCAAAGATTGACCATGACAGACCTGCAGCGGAGCTGCCGCGTCGAGCTCTTAGCAGAGCTGGAAGAAGTATCTGGCGAAGTCAGAAGAAAGCTCTTCAGCAGAGCTGGATAACATCTGTGGCGAAACTACCGAACACCCTTCTGCGCGATTGCGTGTGACTTCGAGTGAATCTAACTCTTTGCGGAGTAAACTGAGCACTTCAGGCAAAGCTATAAGTTAGCTCCCTGATGGAGCTTTGAATGGCTCCAAGGCGAAGTTAGGCAATCTTAGCCTCTTAGGCGAGGCTATCCCTTTGGGCTCATGTGATGCTAAGTGTTGAGCTAACCTAGCATCTTAGACCTGCTTAGGCCTGTTCAGAGACAATCTGGGCTCACTATCTACTTCACTGGGTCAGTAAAGTCCAAGTTGCTGCTTTGTCCCTCGAATATGGGTACATAACTGGTCATCAGCTTGTCTGTCATTTGTCTTTTATAAATGTCAACAGTTTTGACATTGTTCAGGCCAGTAAGAATCTTGTCTTTTTTATAGTGTCAATAGGTTCTCTAAAGTAAAATGGTAAACGGGCTCTTGGGAGGGAACCATGTAAAGTCACAAAAGAGGAGATAAAGAAAGACGAATGAAATAGAGGCCAATTTCTACAGAGGGATTAAATGAACATGAGTCAACATGGAGATTGTTAGTATTTGGAATACCTCATATTCATTGGAGAAGAATTCAAATTTTTAGCAGTTTCCTAATACGATCTGTCTCCTATTTTGGTTTGAATACAGGTTTTCTATTTCTCTAAGGAAGTACTGATTTGAGTTCGTGTTGGACTAGGATCATCCCAGGTGCCTATATAAACTCCTCAGAGGTGGCCTTTTAAAGGTGTATCAAGAATTTAAGAGAAATTTTTGAATTTTACTACTGAAAGCTGTGAGAGAAATCTCATTGTAACTCTTGTATTTTCTTCAATAAATATTTCTCCCCTCCTCCCAGTGGACGTAGGCACATTACTGAACCATATTAAATCTTGTGTTTATTAGTTATGTGGTGATTGCTTGCTAGTAATAGATCTTCTATGCTTCCACTTTTGTTGTCGAATCTTTGACTTGGTGTTCCTCTGTTGTTTGATCGGTGATAGATCATCAACAGAAAGAAGAAACATTAGATTTTTTGTTCCCCAACAGTGAATTTGAAAACCTATCATAAACTACTTTGAAACTGATGGGCAAAAGCTTCATTAAGCACTGCCGATGAGATCCAAATTAATTTTAGAGAACTTGATGAATATTACGGGCCTCCAAATCATTTAGCTTGTGATAGATAAACATCATGAAAGGTCCAAATGCAAACAACACATAATAAAACCTAAGTACATGTCTGTTAGCATCTTGTATGAATATGAACTACCAGGCAGGCTGCCATTATGAAATTTAGGGTCACGTTGCACAAGCTAATGTATAAAATCAAGAACAAAGTTATTATTAAAAGACATTGTTATGTGAACTTTGTTTATATATAGGTATGAGCTCAGCAACAAAGCGTGTTAAGTATGTCTCACCACGAAAAAGAGATTGATCTAGACTATAGGTTATCAGATTGAAATAGTGATCAGTGTTTATTGTAAATAAGTTGTATACATGCAACAGATTTAAAAGGTAAATTGACTGAACAATATCACTGTTCTGTGATGGCAAGTCCAATATGATATATTTAGATTGATAGGTACAAGGTAACAAAGCAGCATACTCAACTTACTTTATGTGATTAGCATGCAAAAAAAAAACATAAAAGATAACTCTAATGTGTAGAACTAGTATTGTCCAAAGAAAAAAAAGATACATAAAGATAATCAATTGGACCAAGATCAAATCTAGAGGTTTTCCAATAATGGTAGCTCTGTTTAATTCTCAGTTTCAAGCAGATCTTCTGGAGGATGCTTGTAATACTCTTATTGTGCAATACCCAAATAAAATAAAATAATTACTTTTAAAAATAATAATAAAATGTATTTGTGTGCTTAACTTAACTGCTTATGCCAAGATTCGAACTCATGTTTCTCTATACCAAATCCTAATATCTAAACCGTAATGCCATTGGTGTGTGATTATGTAAGTAATTAATTTATTTAAACAAAGCTAAAGTCAAATTCAAATTTCAAATTACAATTGAAAGATCTTAGGAGATCCTTGATGATTTTATTTTAACAGCCTTATTCTTCTATTGAAACCTACATGCTAAAAATCCTAACCTAAAGATCTTACCATAATATATTAATGTAATCCTTCTCCTCCTATCTCTTAAAGAAAGGAAGAAAGACAGAAAGAAAGAACTCAGGTCCATATCCAAATTTTCTCACTTCTCCCATTCGAAACCAACGTGATTAGGGAGCATGCTTGAAGTGTGAAAACTGAGGAGCAAGCTATAGGATCAATCCAAATTTATCTGGTTCTTAGGATATCAGTGCTTTGGAGTTGTATTTAAGCTCAGATAAGTGTTCTTTTTCTCATTCAGTTAAACAAGGATTTTGTGATAAATAATTTTATTTAGTTATGCAACATGCTATAAAGATGATTGAAATGATTAAGCTAGCTTTTTAATATTTAGAAATTTTATATTTTTCATAAATTATTACACACACTTGTAATATATTTACCTATTGCTACATGTAATAAAGTTCATTGTTCTTAATAATAAATCTACATGATTATTAAGTGACATTGATTCAGACTATGCTGCTTAATTTTACTGAGATGATATTTGTGAATATTTGTTATTGGTCTATTTTAATTCCATCATGTTATCTTAATGTTTTATGCAGAGTTAGTATCTTAGTATTGAGTGTGAGTGACTCACTTTATCGATGGGTGATATTATTTGATTTATTGAATCTGCTAATGCTTGGATATATAGTAGATCCAATAATCTATAACTGAGATGTCTTGTCCTATCATTTCATGTATAGATTGTTTACCATTTTAGATTTAAGATTATTTGATATACATTTGACTGTGACTTGACTAGACTTAGTGATTAGCCTAGTTCATGCTTACGAATGAGTGGTACATTTCATGTAAAGTATTTATGAGGCAATTGCTTGGTGATTATTTAGATAGAAATCTTTTAAATATTGAAAGCTGATAGAATGTGATGTTATTTTACTAGAAGTCTAGTTCTCCCTTGATGTTTGGATCTACATATGGACTTAATTAAAGTTGAAATTGACCTGAGATGTATATTTTTTATGTTGAATCATGTGATTGACCTTGATTGAAATGAGAGTGTGTGATGATCTAGATTGTTGATCTTACTGTTATTCGATGGTGAGAAGATGATTAGATGTAACTGACTGTTTATGTGAGATGCTGATATCTTGGTGACTATATAATGGACTTACTGATAATATAAAGGACTAGAGTAGATTGACAGGAATGAGATGATTGATTATTGTTTTATTAAGGTGATGGTTTAACATATCAGATACCTTGATATGGATTGATACTCGATGTTCACCTGACTATTATGACTATAATATAGATGAATCAGTTACTGATATCTCTTTAGTATAGATGGGTGAGATGTTGATCAGTTCTAGATAAGACTGTCTAGAGTATCCAGACTTGTTATTGTATAAATTCATGTTACTAAAAATTACTGAAAAAAATTATTAGACAGTAATATATATATTATTCTATTGTTCTACCATTTACATGATAATATTGTTTACATTGTTATTGTTACCACCATTGACATTGTTACTATCACTGTATCACCCCAGTCATTGAAATAACATGAATATTGATTGTTTTAAATAATAATATAAATAGACAACTTACATTGGGATTGAGAAAACTGATTTAGGAGACAACGTCTGTTTTGTAGGTGAACTTCAGATACAGGTTGCGCAATCGAGATACAGTTGCACTGTAGGATTTCAGGGGATGACTGACATCCTATATTATTCACATTATTTTTGTTATTGACTACCTAGCGGTGGGAACTCGTTTAGCACCAGGTGAACGGGCCATGGTTCCGGGTATGTGTGGAACCTACGTAAAGCATAGACAACATCTCTTTTACCAATTTCAATAACTTAGGATTTCGATTGACATATGTGGTAGACGTAGCATGGGACACGTTATTACAGGTGATAATTGGTGTTCGTTGATAGAATTAATAACAAAACTGAATCTTACATTGGCATTGATATGTACATGTTATGATAAACACCTGGCACATGACTGGATACTTGACTTGACATATACTCTACTATGTTCTATCCATATTACTGTTTAATTACCTTATGCATGTGATTTCTTATCTGTTATATTTTAATACCAGTATTGTAGTAATATGTGCACACTGTTTTTGTACGCACACCTTCCCCTTTATTCTTATACATTCACTAAGAGTTCTGACTCCTTAAATTTGCATATCCAGATATGTGGCTATTTACTGCTTATTGGTATTTAGAGAGGATCACATGCATCTTGAGGAGCTGAAGTTCTCTTACTTGACACCCTTTCTCGGTATTCTCTTACTCTTCTTTATTCTTATTGCTTCTATGATTCTACGCAATGAACTTATATTTGTTCCATTTCTTTATTCATCATTACATGTGTGGACATTCACATTGTACTGCTGCAGTGTTATCATATCATCAGAGTGACTATATAGCTTGTTCAGATTGCTTAGGCTTAGCGTATATGATGGGGTATTTTCCTCGCATATACGTCGTCGACTCACGTCGCGACTCCATTTCCCTATATTTCAGGAAGCAGGGCATGACAGGATTTTCTTGGTATCAGAGTCAAGTTTACTCAAAGAGGACCTAGTTCTTACTATGACCTAAGACAAGTTATATTTACACTGCAATAAACATAAAATATTCATATGATGATATTGAGTCTACTTGAAAATTGATCGTCCTCCCTTTGGATATCCATCTTTTTGATCTTTTGATATCCCTGATTTCTATTCTTCTTCCAAAGAGATCTGAATTTTCATCTTGATTCCTTTCTCCTTATCGATTCTTTTTTTTCCTGATTTTGTCTCTTAAATTTGATCGTTCCATGTTGAAGCCATTAGCAGAGAAAAGAGCGCACAGCAAAAGCGTGGTGGACCCTTGATGCAGTGAGAAATGACTGAAAGCTCAATATCTTCCGCCTTGGTTTTTGACTTTCTATCCATCCCCCGCTTTTTTGAAATTTTAAGGACGAAATTTTCTTATTAGGTGGAAAGATTGTAATACTCTTGTTGTGCAATAGCCAAAATAAAATAAAATAAAATAATTAATTTTAGATAATAATAATGAAATGTATTTGTGTTACTAACTTGCTTATACCAGGATTCAAACTCATGTTTCTCTATACCAAATTCTAATATCTAAATCGTAATATCATATTGGCGTGTGATTATGTAAGTAATCTAATTTATTTAAATAAAGCTAAAGTCAAATTTAAATTTTAAATTACAACTAAAAGGTCTCAGGAGATCCTTGATGTTCTTTGTCTTAACAGCTTGATTCTTCTATTGAAACCTATATGCTAAAAATCTAACCTAAAGAGCTTACCATAATATATTAACATAATTCTAACCTGAGGAGCAGGATATGGGATCAATCCAAATTTATCGTGTTCTTAGGATATCAGTGCTTTGGAATTGTGTTTAATCTTAGGTGAGTGTTCATTTTTCTCATTCAGTTAAACAAGAATTTTGTGATGAATAATTTTATTTAGTTATGTAATCATGCTATAAAGGTGATTTAAGCTAGTTTTCCAATATTTAGAAATTTTATATTTTTTATAAATTACTTACACGCACTTCTTGTAATATATTTATTTATTGTCACTTGTAATAAAGTTCATTGTTCTTAATAATAAATCTACATAATTACTACGTGACATTAATTCCGACTATGCTAATAAATTTTACTAAAATGATGTTAGTGAGCGTTTGTTATTAGCATATTTTTATTCCAGTATTTCATCTTAATGTTTCATGCACATGTATATATTATTCTTCATTATTATGTTCATGTCGGTCACTATTGTTACATGTGTGCCCTGATATTGTTTTATTGATATATCGTTACTCTATTACCAACACTATTGTCAATTTTTTTCTATTATTCTAGGCAGATGAGTATTAGTCTTGATCCTCCTTATTAGTAATAACCAGATGAGAATTTAATTATCAAATTGAGGAATAATTAATGAGATTGCTTCATTGATAGATTAGATCAGTGGACTTTATTAAAATGAGGTTGGATTTGATGATGGAGAATGAAATTGATATATATATATATATATATATATATATATATATATATATATATATATATATATATATATATATATATATATATATATATATAATATATATAATATATATATTTTATATAGAGTTAGTATCTTAGTACTGAGATGTGGGTGACTAACTTTATTCATCGGTAATATTATTTGATTTATTAGATCTGTCGATGCTTGGATATATAGTGAGTTCAATAATCTATTATTGAGATATTCTTTCCTATCATTTCATGTATAGATTGTTTACCATTTCAGATTCAAGATTATTTGTGTTATACCTTTTACTGTGACTTGATAGACCTAGTGATTAGCCTAGTTCATATTTATGGATGAGTGGTACATTTCATGTAAAGTATTTATGAGGCAATTGCTTTGTGATTATTTAAATAAGAATGTTTTAGATATTGAAGACTGATAGAATATGATGTTATTTTACTAAAAGATTGATTCTTTCTTAATGTTTGGATTTATGCATGGACTTAGTTAGAGTTGGAGTTGACCTGAAATGTATATTCTTTATATTGGATGTTATGTTTGACCTTGATAGAAGTGAGAGTAGTGATAATATAGCTTAATAGTCTTACTATTATTCGATGATGAGGATATGATTAGATGTAACTGACTGTTTATGTGAGACTCTAATAGCTTGATGACTATATGATGGACATACTAATAATATAAAGGACTAGAGTAGATTAATAAGAACGAGATAATTGATTGTTGATTTATTGAGATGAAGTTTTACCTATCAGATATCTTGATATGGATTGATACTTGATGTTCATATGACTATTGATCTATAATGTTGATGGATAAGTTACTAATATCTCTTTAGTATAGATGGGTGGGATGTTGATCAATTATTTATGAGACTGTCTATTGAGCAGTATTCGGACTTGTTATTGTAATTCATGTTACTAAAAATTACTGAGAAAATATTGACAGACCGTAACATATGCATTATTCTATTATTCTAACATTTAAAGGTAATATTGTCCATACTGTTATTGTTACCACCATTTAGATTGTTATTGTCACTGTATTATCCCAGTAATTGAAATAACATGGATATTGATTATTTTAAATAATAATGTAAATAGACAACTTACATTGGGATCGAGAAAATTGATAGAGGAGATAGCGTCTGTATTTTGGGTGGACCTAGGATATAGGTTGCGCAGACAAAATACAATTTCATTGTAGGGTTCTTAGGGATGACTGACATCCCATTTTTATTATTATTTACCATCTAGCAGTAAAACCTGGTTCAGCGCCAGGTGATACGGCAGTGATTTCGGCTATGTACGAACTACCTAAAACATAGACAATGTATCTTCTATCAGTTTTAATAATTTAGGACTTTGATTGACACATGTGGTAGACGTAATATGGGGTGCTCTATTACAAGTGGCAATTGGTGTTCACTGACATAATTAATAACAGAACTGAATCATCCATTGGCATTGATATTATATATATATATTTATATATATATATGTTATGATAGACACCTGACATATATGTGTGTGTGTGTGTTATGATAGACACCTGACATCTAACTAGATACCTGACTTGACATATACTCTACTGGGTTCTAATGACATTACTATTTAATTACCTTATGCATATCATTTCTTATCTGTTATATTTTTATACCAGTATTGTAGTGATATGTACATACCGTCTTTACATATGCACCTTCATCCTTATTCTTACACATTCACTAGGAGTTTTGACTCGCTAGATTTGCATATCCTGATATATTTACTGCTGATCAGGTATTTGAGAGGATCACATGCATCTTGAGGAGCTGAAGTTCTCTTACTTGACATCCTTTTTCGGTATTCTCTTACTCTTCTTCATTTCTATTGCTTTCATGATTCGTGCAATGAACTCATTCTTGTTCCATTTCTTTTATTCATCTATTATCATGTGTGGGCATTTACTGTACTGTTGTAGTGTTATCATATCATCATAATGACTATATAACTTGTTGAGGTTACTTAGGCTTAGCATATATGTGTGGGGTATTTTTCTCGCGTATATATATATCGCCATCTTATGTCGCGACTCTGTTTTTTCCCATATTTTGGGAAGTGAGGCTTGACAATGCTCCTTAATCACATGTGAAAATAGTTAATGCAGTAAGGGGGAGTTAGGGATGGTGTTGGTATGCGATAGGAGGCCGACGAGTCTGGCATGGAAGAGAGGGAAATTTGGGGTGCTGATGGGGTTATCGGCAAGATGGAGGACAAGTAGGTGAACGTGGAGACTAGATAATTGTGCTCGGCTGACAAGGGCTTACATCGCAGGAAGGATGGAAGAGAAGTGTTGTCGCGTAGGAGGTTAGAAGCGGGGCAAAACTCAGCTCTAGGAGAGGAGCGGAGGGGAACTGGCTCTGTAGATGATCCTCTTACTTCAAGTCATCAGTTCAAAAGAGGCAAAACATGAGTTAAAACTCAGTCTTGAAGAGAAGAGGGAAGGAAGAATAGCTCTGCACAAAAGAAGAGTCCTTTGCTTTCATATAATCAACTCATTCCGGAGAAGAGGAGATGAGATAGGGAAGACATATAAGGAAGAAAAAGCTAAGAATTTTCAAATTCATTCATTAATTTGGCAGTACACACAAATTGTTATGCTCTGCTTTCTAAAACATTCCGAAGTAGAGATACGATGAGAGTCAATGGTGTATATACGCAAGAAAAATACCCCACGCATACATGCTAAGCCTAAAGTGACCTAAACTGTTATATAAAACAACTACAATAATTAATATCTCTGCAATAAATATATAAATTTCTACACAATGATAGTGTTATTCTATGAATAATTAACAGAATAACTACCGAGTCCAATATATATATATAATCAAAATAAAATCAACAGAATGAAAAGAAGGTATGATAAGATACCAAGAATGGATGACCTAGTAAAGAGAAACTCTGACTCCTCGTAGTACTGGTATCCTCTCCAAATACCTAATCAGCAAAGTGTAATAATCATATATCTGGATATGCAAATCTATGGAGTCAGAACTTCCAATGAGTGTGTAAAATGAGAAAAAGATGGAAGTACATATAACATATGAGCATACCATGATATTTCTGAAAACCAATCTAAATAAAGAATATCACGAATAAGTTTGATAAGAAATAGTATGAGTAAGACTGTAAAGACTGAAATTAAAGACAGTAGCATATAAATCAATCAATATATCACAAATATATGATAATAAATGGCACATAATTTGGGAAATGGTAGGATCAATTTGTCATAACATTATATGTTAGGTGCCTATCACGACATATATATAACAAGCTAGCACATATCAGCTACGGTGTATCATGTTAGTCAGTTATTATTAAATATGTCAGGAAACATTAATCGTCACATGCAATAGACGCATCACATACTACGCCTACTACATATATCAATCGGGGTCTTATCTTATCAAAACTAATTGATTGGAGACATTGTTAGTGTTTTAGGTAAGCCCCATATATACCTAGGACCACGACCTCAGTTTTCTGGTACTGAACCAGGCTGTACCACTAGGTACTCAATAACAATAACAGTAAGACAGTAAATAATGAACAAATAGAATGTCAGACCCCCCCGAGGATCCCGCAGTGGAACCCTCAGTCGCCTACGCCACTTATATCCTAGGTCCACCCAAAATATAGGCGCTGCCTCCTCCATTAATTTTCTCAATCTCAGTGTAAGTTATCTAATCACAATATTACATAGTGTAATCAATATCTTTTCTACCTAGATTTACTGAAATGATACAGTGACAGTGAACAATAATATTACATTGTAAATAATATTGTTGGCCCAATGGCCCATCACTCTAGTTTTGATGATGATGAACTCATATAGTTATAGTACTAATGATCTTGTGTTTATTTAGTCTCAAATTTGTGATCAAGATCTTAGTAGGTATGTAGCTTCAACAAATGATTTAAAGTCAAGTTTTGGAGCTAGCACGTGTTGATTCAAGAGCTTATGCATCAAAACCACATCAAGTACTCAGGAGGAGTCTAGCTCTTTGGATCAAGTTTGAACCAAGTCAAGAAGGAGAAGAAGACTTCAAGTGAAGACCTTTAAGAGATGACTTAAGTCTAGGTTTGTTTTTATAAGATTTTATTTAAGATAAAATGTAAAGGATAGAATAGTTGGTGGATTACTCAAGTATATCATATACATTCACACACAAGATTTAGATGAGTTTTTTTAAAAGATTTTTTAATTTGAAAAAAATACAAAAGAGTTTTCTTTTTGAAAAAATACTTGTTTGGTTTTTGGAGTTACATATATACGTGTATTTTAACCAAAACCGTTTTAGTGCTTACTGTCAAAAATATTGATATTTCATCATGTAAGTGTAGTGGATTATATCTATACACTCTAAACTTTAAAAGTGTTTAAAATATCTTATTTTGTATTTGGAAAAGTTTTAGAAAAATCTATTTGGAAAAATACAGATTTTGTTTCAAGCCAAAATTTTTAAGTTACAAAAATAGTTCAAAATATTTGTAACATGTTTTGATTTTACTCAAACATGTTTGTATATCAAAGTTTTATGCTGAAATTATTTTTGTAGATTTTTAGAGGATTTATGGGATTTTGTTAAAGATAAAAAGCCAAGTTTTTAATCCCTGAAAATTTCTGTTCTGACTTCTGCCGGTCGACCGGGCCAGTCGACCATGCAAGGAGTCAGTCGACCGAGTCAGTCGACCGACATGCACAGAACGTGCACGCCAGTTTGGCTGGAGAGCTGGTTGACTGACCCAGTCGACCGTCCAGAAAGATCTGCACTCTAGAAATGGCCCCGGTCTACCGAGCGGTCGACCGGCAGAGAGCTCTGCTCTCTGTATCCAGGCCATGGTCGACCGGGCCGATCGATCGCTGGCCCAATGGTCAGAAATCTGACCGTTGGTTGGTCGACCAGGTGGTCGACCGACAACCGTCCAGGCTGATATTTTGGCCCTAACAGCTAGTTTTTTATTAGCCTATATAAAGAGATTCCCATGGACTGTTTTATGTAAGATTTTTGGAGAGTTTTAAAGCTAGTTTTTCCCATCTATTTCAGAGGTTTTCTCCACTAGTTTGAGAGCAAATATTTTCAATTCAAAAGGAAGTTTATCAAGAGTGTTTTAAAAGTGATTTCTTATGTTTTCCTCCACACATTCCTTCCTAGTTTTCTCACAATCACTTGAACTATCCATTGCTATATCATCCTATAGAGATCTTTATTGTGAGAGGATTTAGGTGATCAAAGTGTTGTGATCACTAAAGTTTTCATTCTTGTTTTGAGGAGGCAGACTTTTGGGTTCACGGTGTTTTGAGTTCTTGTGAGAGCTCTTTGTAGAGGTGCAACCTCGGCAAGCTAGTAGGCTTGCAGTGTTTGTTCTTGCAAGAACAAGAGAGGACTAGAGAGTCCAAAGAGCTTGTAGGTATTGCGGCACCAAGTGATTCGGTGGAATCGATTTTAGTAGAAATCCTTGATAGTGTTGAAGGCGGGGACGTAGAGCAAGTGTGCTCGAACCTCGAAACAAATCTCCTTTGCTTGCGATTGCTCTCTCTATCTCTTATTTGTCTTTATATCTTACTTATGCTTATTGCTCATATCTCTTATATGCTTGATATATTATGGGCTTAATTGTTATATGCTTGGGGATTGTTTGCTCACACTTATATTCAACCAAGAGAGCCAAAGCGGCACCTCAACTCTTATTTAGAGGAATCTTGAAGAGTTAGTCCAGAGCCCTTCACGGGGAATTCGGCTATACTTTTTTGTTATACTTAGTGTGTTGTGCATAATAGTTTTAGTTTGCATTATTAGTTTTAATTCCGCATTAATTGACCATTAGATTAGCTAGTCACCTATTCACCCCCTCTTTAGGTGATTTCAATTGGTATCATAGCCACATGCTCTTGATTTGGGTCTAACAACCTAGAGTTAAAGATCCTCTTTTATAGCTAATCACAATATTTGTTTACACATACATGGTCTTCATGACACCTCCCACCTTTGACATTCTTAACATCCAAACTTGAAAAATTAAGATGTCTTTGTTCCTCAAAGGCCTAGGTATTCATGTTTATCTTGCTACCATTAAGGATTCATATGTTAATAATAGCAAGTATATTGAGGCCAACTCAAAAGCTATTCATGCTTTAAAGCCTACCCTAAATGATGAATATTTATCAAGGGTTGCTAATGTCGATTCGGCTTTTGTATTATGGAATACCATTGTCTCCCTTAGAGAGCAAGAACAATATTATGCGAGGAGCGACTCGGATGTTGGAAATGACGCTTCCAACGTGTGCTACATGGTCCAAGGGGAAAACCCCCTGCGATAAACTCCAAATCCGAGCTAGATGAGGATGTTGATATGCCATATGATGAACTTGCATCTTTTTATCGACAACTCCTAGAAAAATATGACATGCTTAAAAAGGAAATAAAAAAATGAAAAATAAATTTGATTGCTTGTTAAAAGAAAATGATTCTTTTAAAAACAAAATTGCATGCATAGAAAAAGAAAATGAATTTTTGTTAAATGAGAATATTTCCCTGACTTCTAAATTGAATGATCTTTGTACTTCTTTGAAAGATAAGATTATTTTGGTGAAAAAAACAAAAGGAAGTTGCTTTGAATGAAAACATATCTTTGAAAAAAATGTTTCAAAAGGAAAAAAAATGTTTCGAAAAAGGAAAAGAATGTTGATCATGCTTTTCATGCTACAACTATTGATAAAAATGAAGTAAAATTTTGAAAAATAAAATAAATTGTTTGAGCTCAACTTTGAGCGAATGTACATTTAACTATAAAAGATTAGAATCCTTATTTTCAAAGAAACAAGCTTCATATGTTTATGCACATCACCCACAACATACATATGCACACTTTGCACCTCATAATCATAATCATTCACATGTGCATAGTAGAGTGTACAAGTGTACACATTGCGGTCGCAAAGGCCATTTAGCAAGATTTTGTTATGATAGAATAAATTCTTTAAATTTTGCTAATAAAAATGTTTGGGTTACTTACAATGCTAACCCCTGAGGACCCAAAAGAAAATGGGTACCAAAATTCCCACCTATGTATTTGATGTAGGTGCAGGCTCTCACAAAACGTGAGAGGAATAGTGCCTTGCTCGTGGTTGCACATGGACTAGATGGACACACATTTATGCACCGCTATCAAGAAAGTTTGGTGGGACTACCACCATGTTTTGGAGTCTTAGAGTAATTGTTTTGGTAACTATCTCTAAACTCCTAGTTTATTTACATACTTTTACATCGATGATTTTTAGCATGTTCATGTTTTGTGCTTCATGTAGTAAATACTTGTTTAGATGTAGTTTTATCGAAACTTGTGTTTATACATGTACAAGTAGTGAGCTACATTTGATTCATATATGATTGGGAAAAGGATAGTGTGGTAGATTGCACGAATATTCAACAAAAGAGAGAAGGTTTAGAGTCAACCTTAGGTGCTTGATCACTCCACAATGTATTTAAAATGATTGATGTATCCTTTTCAAATCACCGTAGTAGCACAAGCTATACGGGTCGAATCCACAAGGAGAGCTCACGATGGAAGCTTTACGGTTTAATGTGAAGATAGAAAACGAAGGTTCTTCTTTGTTTTAAAAGAATGCAAAAAAACATGGAAAAAGAAATGAAAGAATTGGTGGTTGGTTTGTACATGAAATGAAAACTATGGAAATAAAATGAAAAGAATCGAAGACAAGATTTGCTTTGGAATTAATACTAAAAGAATTAAAACTTGTAGAAGACTTTTGGATGAGAAGAGCCATGACTAGCTAACATTACTAACTTGCTAACTTACTAATCTCCGTTAGGGTGATGCTTGCCTCATGTTGATTCATCGGCATATGTTTGTCTTGTGTGTGGTCTAGTTACTTTCCCACTTGATTGACGGGTGATCTTCTTGGAATTGTCTTGTAGCCTCATTGATGTCATAGGCCTTCAAGATAGACTTTCAATGGTGGAATCAAAAGAGTTGCCACTCAAGGGATGCTAAGGAAGAAGATACAACATTCATTAATTGAAGTAAAGAAGTTGTACAACAAATAGCATATGGTTGGTGATCCATCTCCATGTTCCATC
The DNA here is from genome assembly GCA_038442645.1 of Agave tequilana. Taxonomy (NCBI): domain Eukaryota; kingdom Viridiplantae; phylum Streptophyta; class Magnoliopsida; order Asparagales; family Asparagaceae; genus Agave; species Agave tequilana. Next base: position 42,730 of record JAVJIF010021914.1, on the reverse strand, counting down.
AAGGCACTTGTTCTAAAGACAAGGCTGTAAATGAGGCACACATGAATCATATGGAGAATTACAACAAGAGATTGCCAAGCATGAAAGTAACCCATCGGGGATGAAAAGACTCAATCAATTGCAAGATGAAGAATTAGCATTCACCCAAGAGTTAGAAGTTAAGTAAGATTAGTTGTTAGCTAGTCATGTTAGAAGAAGTTAGCTACTAGCCATTACAAGAAAAGAAAAGCAATTCATGAATAAAAATGCAATGAAAGTAAAGCTTGAATTAAAGAATGCAAGTAAAGTACTAGAAAATGCTCAAGTAGAGAAAGGAGATTGGATTAAATCTTGCTTCACAAGTTGTCACACCTTGATTTACACAAGCTTTCTCTCTCTCACAATCTCTCTTTTTGCAGAATTTCTAGGGAGGAAGAAGACTAAGAGGAATAAAACCTAGAGAAAAATCAAAATACAATCTCTTTCTCTATTCTCTCCTCTCTCCTCTCTCTCTGGTTTTTGCGAAGGCCCTGGTGGTGTATTTATAGCCTCAGAGAGAAGCCTCTAGAGCCCAGGTTGTTGGAGAGAATCTCGGGCTCAACGGCCTTGTAACTGCCGCAGATACGCGGCAAAATCTTGGAAAGCACGGCAAAATCTTAGCCGTTGAGGCCGAGATTCTGGTGCGAGTTTGTTACAGGTTGTTAGCCACGTGACCTTCTGGAAGTCTGACTTGGCGCGTGGATTTCTCCAGATCCTGGACTCAACCTTTGGGCTCTCTTTTGGGCTTTGATTTATTTTCCTTTAATTCTTGATAATTAAAGGAATTTTGGGCCTTTTCTCTATTAGAATATGGACCTTCAAAAATAGAGAGAAAAAGATTAAAAAATCACATTTTATTTACAGTATGCATGGTATGGATGTGGTAAAATATGCAAAAATGAATAACAATCACACCCCCATACTTAGCTTTTGCTCGTCCTCGAGCAAAAAAGAAAGAAAAAGAAAATCCTAACTAGTTTATTACACCACTTTCGTAGGTGACACGATTGCACTGAGCACGTGCAACAAGCCGTTAAACCTCTAGGTTACCCTAGAGGAGGAGTGTTGTCTCCTGAGGGTTTTCAGCGGATTGCACCCACAAAATCCATAAAGAAAAATAAAAGGGTTAGTGAAAATTTTGATCCATGTTTTAAAGATTCTCACTTAAGTTATAGGTTTCAGGTTACCCTAGACTTGTCATTCCTCTTATAAGCGTCTATTTGGAGTTTTGTTTTCATCTTAGGTTAAGTTTTTAGGGAAAAGATCAAAAATCGGATTTTGCATCAATCCTAGGATATATACATCTATAAATATGAAGGATCTTTTTTAGACTAAGTTCATTTATTTACTAATATATATAACTTTTTTTTATATATACAATATTTATTTATTTACATTTCCTTAGCATCCTTAGGCTTTCTAGTTTACCCTTGTAACGAGTCTCTTACCGATGACTCCCGAACCAGACGGTCTTAGGGCACCAGATGAGAAAACATCCCTAGGGTTCGATGACTCGAGTAAAAAAGGCCACGAAGGAATTTAAGGACTTAACCACCTTTAGGCGTGATTAGCAATGCTTCTTGAGGCACGACTAACCAGCTTAATTAGTGGCTAAGTAATTATTATTTATTTATATACATATTTATTTTTATTATTTTTTCTATTTTTATATATATATATATATGTAAATAAAGTCACAAAGTCTTTGATTAATCCTTCAATATGTTTAATGTATATATCCTAAAGAAAGAATTAAAATCTTGTAATTTTTCTAATCCTTTATTACTTAACCTAAAAATCTAACAAAACTCCTCTTTTCGACTTATAATTAGAAATCTTAGTTTAGAGCTTCCTTAATCCCTAAAGTTAAGTTTGATTCTTTAAGCATGGATCAAGAATTTCCTTTTTTTTTTAAAAAAAAAGTAAAATCTAACAAGAAAATAGAAAATCTACAAAGAAAGGTAAAATCTAAAAGAAAATAAAAACCTAAAAAGAAAGTGAAAATCCTAAAAAATAACAAATAAAAAGCCTAAAAAGAAAATGAAAAATCCTAGGTTAGCATCTACCCCCCATACCTATCTCATACATTGTCCCCAATGTATGCAAGATGAAATGATGCATGAAATAGGTAAAGGTATGAAGCTACTCCCTCCGTCGCTTTGGACCAGCAGTGGTGCTAGGTCAACCGACTGTGATCGTCTCAGCGCACTCTCGATACTATCCAACCTAGAGGATTGCTCCTCTACCTTCTTCCTAAGACGAACCTGCCCCCGAAAGATCTTCTTCATGCCCTTCCAGATGATGGACATGAAGGCACGTGAATCAGATGGGGGGTCCTGCCTCCAGAATTGCGGCTCATCTTCTTCCTCTAAGCTTTCCTCGAAGAGGACTCCACCGGTATATCTTCAGGTTGGATACTAGGTGTCCAAATCGCGTGCAAATAACTGTTATATGAACTGGTGGGTCTCTCTGCATTAACAAACACCCGGTCAAAAGAATCAAAGACATCGTCCGGTAGGAAGGTCCTACACAGACGTGTAATCAGGATGGGATGGGAATATTTGGCACCCCGAGTGCGGGAGGAATTGGTAAGGATTGCATGGAAGATGGCCTTATTTAAACAAACCGTGTGTTGCCGAGTCATCAAATCATGAATTATTTGCAACACTGGTCTGTTAAAGGATGTGGCATGTTCAAGCCCTAAAATGTTGCGTTGGATCCAGCGTCCAACGCAGTGTACATTTCTAAAGGTGGTGTTGGCTTTGAGCCCACGGTCCTGCTCTGTGCAGCGAGCCCCCATGATTGTCATGTACTCTATCAGTGACAAGGGGTCGCTATGATGGGGGTGACTTGGGACATTAGTAATTTCCTCAAGGAGAGGAATTGTGATAAAGATGTCCCCTAACGGCATATGGACTACAAATTGGTACGTCTCATAACTAACAGATGCATGATCAAGTGCATTATAAAATGTAGTGACTAGGTCAGGACAGTAATATGCATCATTCTCACTGTTATCATATACCAGAGAATACCAATTCCATGCATGTAATCGATCAACAAATATGTGTCCATACCCCCCATGATCATTCAGAATTTTTGAAAAATCTTTTTCCACAAACAGATTTGGGGCCATGTGTAATAGTGTAAATTAAAGCAATGGATCAAGAGATGAAAGATCAAACCACCCCCAGAGTTCGTGGGGGGAAATCAAAGTCGGGTGTTCAAACACACAGGTGACAGATTCTGGAAGAGGTGGTACTGGATCGGCCACCAGAGAAAGGAATCGATCGGCCAGAAATTTTTCAGCGCTCCAGATGTGGCAGGACAGCCGCAGATCTGCGGCAATGGTTGTAGAATCGCGGCAAACAGGGGGATTATGTGGAAGAGGAAAAAATTGAAGGCGGCGCTTGAGGAGAGGAGTTAAGATCTGAGAGGATTTGCGTGTGAGGGTAAAAGGGTAGGGTTAAAGAGATATTTATAGAGAGGGGAAAAGTTGAAATTCCAATTTACCCCCAGGTAGAAAGGGATATTTACAAACCTAGGGGAGTATTGAAATATGAAGATTGTGAAGGAGTGGGACTCTTGATTAACACAAAAGTCCTACCATTATTTTTTATTATTTTTGATGTTTTATTTTTATTTTTATTTTTTTCTATATTTTTTATTTACAAAAGTGGTCCCAAAAATGATATACAGGGAAACCTGGGAGACTGTACAGACAGAATGGTCACATATAAACTGGGTCGCAAAGACCCAGTTCATGAACTTCTTGTGACACGAATTCAGTGGTAAGGAATGGCTTTAAACGTTGACCGTTCACAGTGAATTTATTGCCATTATTTGGATCAAGAATCTCAATAGCACCGTGTGAGAAGACATTTGCACAATGTATGGTCCTGACCTCCTGGTTCTCAATTTACCAGGAAAAAGGTGGAGTCGTGAGTTGTACAACAGAACCTTTTGTCCTGAGACAAAAATTTTTCGGTGAATGGATCTATCATGAAAAAGCTTGGTTCTGTGTTTGGTGATCCGAGCATTGTCATATACCTCATTTCTTAGCTCTTCTAACTCGGATATTTGCAACTTCCTCAAGGCACCGGCTTTATCTAAATCCAAGTTCAGCTGCTTTAAAGCCCACATAGCTCGGTGTTCTAACTCCACAGGCAAGTGACAAGGTTTTTCAAATACAACTCGATATGGAGACATACCGAGGACAGTTTTGTAAGCGGTCCTGTATGCCCATAAGGCATCAGTGAGTTTGATGGACCACTCTTTACGGTTCTGTCCAACAGTTTTCTCTAAAATGAGTTTTATTTGTCTATTCGTGACTTCTACTTGCCCGTTGGTCTGAGGATGGTATGTCGTGGATAATTTGTGAGAAATAGAGTATTTGCGCATCAGGGCTTCAAAAGCCCGACTGCAGAAATGACTCCCATTATCACTTATTATCGCACGGGGGGCTCCGAAGCGAGAGATGATATTTTCTCGTAAAAACTTGATGACAACTTGGTTGTCATTTGTCCTTGTTGGAATTGCTTCAGCCCATTTCGAAACATAATCTATGGCTACCAAAATGTATTGGTTACCATAGGACAGAGGAAAGGGTCCCATAAAGTCGATGCCCCAGAGGTCAAAAATTTCGACCTCCAAGATGGGTGTAAGGGGCATCATGTCTCTCCGTGTAATTCGACCCGTCATTTGACACCTATCACATAGCTTGTAGAAATTGTATGCATCCTTAAAGAGAGTGGGCCAGTAGAATCCACTCTGAAGTACTTTCTCAGCAGTTTTTCGTGGACCAAAATGTCCACCGCAAGCTAGCTTGTGACAAAATGTCAAAACACTCTGATGTTCATCCTCAGGAAGACACCTTCGTATTATTTGGTCAGGACAATATTTGAATAAATACGGTTCATCCCAGAAGAAGAACCGCATTTGACGCATGAAACGGTGTTTTTCCTGGCCTGACAAATGAGAAGGTATTTGCCTGGTAGCAAGGTAATTCACTATGTCAGCATACTAAGGCTCTCCACACATCACAAAAATGTGTTCGTCAGGGAAATCGTCATTATTCTCTCCTTTGGTGCATTTGGGATTCTAGACAAGTGATCAGCTACCACATTCTCAACGCCCTTTTTATCCTAATCTCCAGATCAAACTCTTGCAAAAGAAGTATCCATCGAATAAGTCTTGCCTTAGCATCTTTCTTTTGCATTAAGTACTTTAGGGCGGAGTGATCGGTGAAAATAATCGTCCTGGACCCTAGCAGATATTGGCGAAATTTTTCCAACGCAAAGACAACAGCTAAAAATTCCTTTTCAGTAGTTGTATAATTGAGTTGGGCTTCATTCAGCGTTCTGCTAGCATAATAAATTACGTGTTGCCTAGTATCAATACGCTGCCCTAAAATAGCGCCGATAGCAAAGTCCGAGGCATCACACATAATCTCAAAAGGCTTGGTCCAATCAGGTGCAGAAATGATAGGTGCTGAGACAAGTCTACTCTTAAGCTCCTTCCATGATTTTTGACATTCTTCATCAAATATAAAGGGTACATCCTTTCCTAAGAGATTTGTCAAAGGTCTTGCAATGTTGCTAAACTCTTGAATAAATCGTCTATAGAAGCCGGCGTGCCCTAAAAATGATCTAATGTCCTTTAAGCATGTTGGTTCAGTGAGCTTTGTTATGACTTCCACTTTAGACTTGTCCACCTTAATTCCTATATGTGAAACCTTGTGCCCAAGAACGATTCCTTGCTTGACCATAAAGTGACACTTTTCCCAGTTAAGTGTCAAATTTTTCTCCATACATCGTTGTAGAACCAGCTTCAAATGGTACAAGCATTGTTCAAAGGAATCACCGTAAATCGAAAAATCATCCATGAAAATTTTCAGAAATTTCTCCACCATGTCTGACAAAAGACTCAGCATGCAACGTTGAAACGTTACGGGAGCATTGCATAGGCCGAAGGGCATCCTTCGGTATGCAAATGTTCCAAAAGGACAGGTGAAGGTGGTTTTGTCTTGATTCTCGGGAACGATCGGGATTTGATTACATCCTGAATATCCATCCAGGAAACAGTAGTACTCATGTCCCGCTAATCTCTCGAGCATTTGGTCAATGAACGGAAGAGGAAAGTGGTCTTTACGTGTGGCAGTATTCAACTTCCTGTAATCGATACAAACTCGAATCTTCATTGGAAGACGTGTTTGTACCAATTCTTTCTTCTCATTTTCTACCACAGTAAATCCTGCTTTCTTGGGCACAGCGTGAACTGGACTTACCCACTGACTATCGAATATGGGATAGATAATCCCATTATCTAACAGTTTCAAGATCTCGTCTCTAACGGCTTTCTGCATGATTGGGTTTAGTCTACGCTGTGGGTCTCGTTTGGCTTGGCATCTTCCGTCAAATGAATCCGATGTTGAACTATGGAAGGACTAATCCCTTGATGTCAGCCATGGTCCAACCAATGGCTTCCCGATTTTCTCTTAACACAGAAAGAAGATCCTCTTCTTGTTGTTTAGTGAGATCAGTGCAATGATTACAGGAAAGGATTCCTTCTCATCCAAGTACTTGTACTTGAGATGGTCGGGAAGAACCTTGAGCTCAGAAGAAGGGACAAGATCTATCACTGGTTATTCTTGGTGCAAAGGAAGAAGAGGGGTGGAATTAGTAGCCATTTTAACAGTTGACTCAACAATCTGATCAAGGTTGAAGTCATCAGACTCCAACTCAAATTCCTCTTCAGACTCATACTCAACCTCCTCACCATGTTCACTTGTTAAACCTTCTATCAAGTTCACTTCGAAAGAATCATTGTCCAAATCCCTAGGTTGTTTTCCCAGATGGAAAACATTCACCTCTTTTGTCATATCTCCGAAGGTTAGACGCATCGAGCCATTTCTACAGTTGATGATCGCGTTTGCGGTGGCTAAGAAAGGACGTCCGAGAAGGACAGGTGTCTGTGCTCTGTGATTTTGTACGGGTTGTGTCTCAAGAACGATGAAGTCTACGGGGTAAATGAATTCCCCAACCCGTATTAAAACATCTGTAATCTCCCCCTTGGGAATCTTTACAGAGCGGTCAGCCAGTTGTATCATCATTTGGGTCGGACGAAGGTTACCTAACCCTAATTGCTGATACACTGAAAAGGGGAGAAGATTGATGCTAGCGCCCAAGTCAAGCAAAGCCCTATTTATGGTGGTCTGTCCTATGATGCAAGAAATGGTTGGGCTCCCTGGGTCTTTGTATTTCACAGGGATCGGACCATTGAGCAGTTCACTAATGTTGGAAGCCAGGAAGACTTTTTTAGGGACATTTGCTTTTCTCTTCTTGGTGCACATTTCTTTTAGAAATTTGGCGTAGGATGGAACTTGTTGTATGGCATCAAGGAGAGGGACATTGATTTGGACTTGGTTGAATATCTATCTTATCTTCTCCATGTGAGCATTCATCTTTTGATTTGTGAGCCTATTTGGGAATGGTACAACAGGCTTGTATGTTTGCTCATCAATCTTTTCTTTTCCTTTGGACTGGGAAGTGGATGGTTGTGTGCTTGAAGAAGAATTGTCTTGAATGGGTTGGATTGGAACAGACGGTGGTGGTTTGACACAGATTTGGGGGCTGATTTGAAACCTTGTTATCTACATGCTTTCCAGATCTAAGGATTTGAATAGCTTGGCATTGACTGGGGCCCAAGTCTTCAACTTCGTGCAGGGGAAAGTGAGTTTTGGGATTGGGCACTGGTTGGCTAGGTAGCATTCCTTTTTGTCGTTCATTCAGAGATTTAGCCAACTGTCCTATCTGGATTTGTAATTTATTCATGTCCTGCTGCTGATTGTTCATCATTGAAGCTTTGGTCTTAGATAAGGTCTCTATCATTTTTTCCAAATCAGAAATTCTTTTGTCTGAAGGATTTGGTGGTGGATGATACTGATACGGGGGCTGAAAGTTTGCTGGGTAAGGTACTGGATTTTGATATGTCTGGAATCTTGGTGGACTTTGGTATGAATGGACATTTGGTGGGTTCTGGTGGTAAGTCGGGGGATGAGACTGAGCAGGGTATTGTTGTGGAAATGGTTGCCTCGGCTGCTCAGGACCAGACTGACTCCAAGAAAAGTTTAGATGGTTTCGCCATCCCGGATTATATGTTTTGGAGTAAGGATTGTAAGTGGGTCTGGTGTATGCGACATTTGTACTCTCCTGAAATATTTGAGTTTGATATACAGGACACTCCTCAAACAAATGATTAAGATCATGGCAATAGGTACAACCCGGGTTGACCACAGGTGATGGACTGGCCACAGGTGATGGGTTGACCTGGTTAACAGCAGAAGATTCCCTGGACTCAAGCAGTTCTATCCTCCTCATCAGTTGTGTTATCTTAGCCTCGGCAGCTATAGAGGACTCAATGGAATGCATACCGGTTCTGGAAGTGGTGGGAGTGGGTTTGTCAGGACATGACTCCCACTGAATCGTTTTTTTGGCTAAGGCTTCAAAGAGATCCCACCCCTGGTCTTCATTTTTCTTTAAAATTCTCCTTGGCACATGGTTTCAAGGAGTGTTTCGTTTGGTAATCCAGTCCATCATAGATAATTTGGCATTGACGCCATTTCTCTATGCCATGATGGGGACAAAGGGCTAGAAGATCTTTGAAGCGTTCGAAATACTTCCAGAATGGTTCATTGGTTTCCTGCTTGAATTGCATTATGTTTTTCCTCATGAGGGCTGTCTTGTGGATGGGATAGAATTTCTTAAGAAAGACTTTTACAAAATCATCCCATGAAGAAATCGAACTGGCGGGAAGATTGTAAAGCCATTTCTTAGCGATGTCTTTTAACGCAAAAGGTATGAACCTTAACCTAACAGCGTCCTTGGTCAATTGGGAAATCCTCATCATTACGCATACTTCTTCAAACTCTCGAATGAAGAAATACGCATCCTCAGATTCTAAGCCATGAAATCGAGGAAGTGTATTTATGAATTGTGGCTTCAGCTCAAATTGATTTCCATTGGTTGTGGGGAGAAGAATGCATGATGGAAGTGATGTGCGAATCGGGTAGAACTTGTCTTGCAACGAAGTGTGGTTTTCCATGGTTGGGAATGTGTCGAGTGGTGTATGTGCAAGTGTAGAAATTCTCACTAGCCTAGCAGAATTTGGATCCCGGTACCACTCTTGCATACACAATCACAGTCAACGTGCACCAATCACACAAGCGAGAAAAAAGAAATGAAAATAACAAACAATAAAAGAAAAATCAATCCAAGATATCTAGGATTCCTGGACCTAGACGACTCCTAACTGATTAGATCGTCCACAAGAGGTTTAGTGTAGACTTTGACTACAAGCTAATCAGCCAGGTCAGGGCAAGGTTGTTGGGAGGTTTTCCGTCAAAGACGTTCCTTAATTAAGTAACCACCAACCTTCGGGCTTTCGGCCTTCAATCCCTTTCCTAGACACTGATTTTGCAAAAGTCAATTTTTAACACTTTTCCCCCTTAGGATAATCTCCTAAGTGAGTCCGGATGTCCCTAGGGCCAACGTCTATCAAATTTTATTACAAGCTTGGGATTGTGAGTGCTTGGAAAATGATTTTCGGGCTAAGGAAAGGGTGATGAAATCCCCCACCTTATCTTATTTATGGGTGATGCCCTAAAATCAGTTTGGTGCAAGTGTACAGTTATAAGCAGACAAGGTTCACTCAAAGCAATTAAAATCAAACAAGGAGTGAGTCCTATTCAATATGCAATGCACACATACCTTGCATCCAGCACTCTTCAACAGTAAAGTAAAAGAATTGAAAAGACACGTGCCTAGAAATGCAAATGTCTAATCAATTTTAACTTTGCAACAAATTTTTACTGTTGATTATTAGCAGATATAAGGTGAAGCATACAAGAATTTAAGTATTGCAGCAGCTGTATTTTGCAGAGCAAGAAACCCTGCAGAAATTTGGTCAGTAGTTCACTCCTCCTTGCCGCGAATCTGCGGCTTTGGCCATGGAATCGCGGCAATTCAGAGGGCAACTGGTTTCTGCTTTCAAGAGCAGAAGCCCAGAGCCACTTATATGTCACTGCAATGCAAATTTTCCTGTTCTCTTCACCTGTAACCTGCAACAGAGAAGAAGATTCGTTTAGTTCTTCACTTGAAATCAAAAACCGTTGCTCTCCCCGGCAACGGCGCCAAAAATTTGATTGGGAAAAGGATAGTGTGGTAGATTGCACAAATATTCAACAAAAGAGAGAAGGTTTAGAGTCAACCTTAGGTGCTTGATCACTCCACAATGTATTTAAAATGATTGATGTATCCTTTTCAAATCACCGTAGTAGCACAAGCTATACGGGTCGAATCCACAATGAGAGCTCACGATGGAAGCTTTACGGTTTAATGTGAAGATAGAAAACGAAGGTTCTTCTTTGTTTTAAAAGAATGCAAAAAACATGGAAAAAGAAATGAAAGAATTGGTGGTTGGTTTGTACATGAAATGAAAACTATGGAAATAAAATGAAAAGAATCGAAGACAAGATTTGCTTTGGAATTAATACTAAAAGAATTAAAACTTGTAGAAGACTTTTGGATGAGAAGAGCCATGACTAGCTAACATTACTAACTTGCTAACTTACTAATCTCCGTTAGGGTGATGCTTGCCTCATGTTGATTCATCGGCATATGTTTGTCTTGTGTGTTGGTCTAGTTACTTTCCCACTTGATTGACGGGTGATCTTCTTGGAATTGTCTTGTAGCCTCATTGATGTCATAGGCCTTCAAGATAGACGTTCAATGGTGGAATCAAAAGAGTTGCCACTCAAGGGATGCTAAGGAAGAAGATACAACATTCATTAATTGAAGTAAAGAAGTTGTACAACAAATAGCATATGGTTGGTGATCCATCTCCATGTTCCATCAAGGCACTGATTGGTAGTCAAAAGTGCATTTTTATCATCATATTTACCATCACATTTTCATATTTATTCATTTAATTCTGCACATTTATTAATAATTTGTAATTATTGTATGCAGGCCTCGAATTGTTATTTTAGCAATAAATAAAGCCTAAAGAGCCCAAAAGCCCAGATCCAAGCCCATGTTTGAAGCCCAGGTGAAAAAGCGCAAATACAAAGAGTCAAAATGCAAATACAAGGGCTAAAAGTTGCAAATATCAGAGATTAGGGAAGGATAGACTTCTATCCAACCCTAAACACCTGCAAGATGAAGATAAAGAGGAATTTCGTGGAGAGAAGATTTGAAGAAATCTGGATTAAGGGTAACTTGATTACCAAGTTATCTCGAAAATCTAGATTAAAAGGCCAGGATCACACTTCTAGAAGCAGGAGCCCACATGGACGGACCAGGAGAGGCCACGCGCCAAAGCGCGTGGCCAGCAGCCACTAAACTGCCGCGGAGGCACGGCAAAAGCCGCGCATCCGCGGCAGTTTGGATAGAGATGGGTACCAGATTCGTTGGCACTTCTATCCGGGACTCCTCTACATTCTACACTATAAATATCCGTCCAGTCGCAACAGGGAGGGGCATGCAGAGACGATTAGGGTTTTTCTTTAGCCACTTTTATTTCAAAGTTGTAATTTTTATTTTCATGCTCGTTGTGGAAGAAGAAGGAACTTTGTAATTGGAGATCTCATCTGCAATAAAGGTTACTTTCTTTTGCACATTTAATTCTTGTTATTTTATTTTATTTTCTCTGTTTTTATTCTCTTCGATTTTCATCTGTGATCTCGTGTTTTCTTTCTTCTTCTTTTCTTCTAATCAAAACTAAAAAAAAATAATAAATTATAAAAAAAAAGATGATGTCCAACTAATTCTTTGTATGGTTTGCTGATCACTTAAGCAACCCTAAGGCAAGTAGGATTTGAATCGATTGATGACCATCCATTAGAAAACCTAGGTTTAGTAATTGTTTTTCTTGAAGATAAAACTGATAACTAGATCTATTAATCTAGGTTGCACATTTAAAGGACTCCTCATGACTTCATGCTTAAGAACTAGGACAGCCTAAATTTAAGATTAATCTTTTCTTAAGCTGTACTTAGATGTTAGGATGAAACTGTTTAGTTTTTAATAATGTAACTTAGTTATAATCTAGTATCGTATTTCCTTACTTGAATCACTCTTAATAACCTAGGGTAAATCACATTTATCTCAAGATGAAATTCAACATCCAAGACTTGCATAGTGGGTTGTGGTAGTAGATCAGTAAAACCATGCTTCTTAATCCATATTCTCTTCAAATCTAATCTCTTCTGTGTTTACTCAAAGCATACGAGGAATCTGCCGCAAAAGCTTGCATCGCATCCTTCCCTGAGGATCACGACCCGCTTGAAGCCCTTGCTACAGCGGATTCGCATTGAGACTAAGACAATCTGAACTCTATTTTTATTCTCAATCAAAAATTGGCACCGTTGCCGGGGAGGGACGGTAAGTTTATCTCTGAAACAAAATTTTAATTTTTAACTAATTCTTTATTCTTTTCTGTTTGCAGGTTTGGAGAACAGGAAACAGAAAACATAGCAGCAGCAGCAGTGGACATATTGCTATTCTGTGCCTCTGCCCTCGAAGGCAGAGCACCAGAACCCACTGTTTTCCCGCGGATCCGCGGCCAGAGCCGCGGAAACGCGGCAACAGTGGTGAATTACTGATCCAAATTTTTGCAGGGTGCTTCAAGTTAAAAATTCTGCTTTCTGCTCTGTTCTGATTTGTTCTGTGATATACCTGTAAATTGCTAATAATTCAACAGTAAATTATTGGTTGTTAAAAATAAATTTGATTAGACGTTTGCATATTAGGCACGTGTCTTTTCAATTATTTTTATTTACTGTTGAAGAGTGCTGGAGGAGCAAGGTACGTACGCATTGCATGTAGAATAGGACTCATCTCTTGGTTGATTTTCTGCTTTGAGTGATTCTTATCTATTTATCTTGTACACTTGCACTAATTCATCTTAAGGGCATAACCCATTAACAAGATAAGGTGGAGATTTCATCACCCTTCCTTAGCCCAAAAATCATATCCCAAGCACTCACTAACCCAAGCCTAACTAAAAAAGAGTAGACGTTGGCCCTAGGGACATCTCGGACTCAATTAGGAGATTATCCTAAGGGGGAACGGTGTTGGAAGTTGACTCCTGCCAAATCAGTGTCTAGGAAGGGGATTGAGGGCCGAAAGCCCGAAGTGTGGTGGTTATTTAATTAAGGAACGTCTTTGACGGAAAACCTCCCACCACTCTTGCCCTGACCTGGCTGATTAACTTGTGGTTAAAGTCTGCACCCAACCTCCTGTGGACGGTCTAACCAGTTAGGAGTCGTCTAGGTCATAGGTCTACCCTAACTTAGGTTAGAATTTTTCTTTTTTGTTTGTTTATTTGTTTGTTGTGTTTGTGTTGGCGTGATATGGCATATAAGAATAATTCCAATTTTAATCCATATTACACCCCTAACTATTATTCGGATATTACCAACCCGGCATACCCTAACTTTGACCAATCTAGTGTGCCGGAATGGTCTTATCCGAATGAATATAACCCACACCCCCCATCTTATGACTATAATTTCCATAATAATTTCAACTCGTCACAGAGTTCATGGGGTTCGAGTCCCCCGAGTCTAATTCTCAACCAAATTGTCCTCCGCATCCACCTTGTCCACAATATTCCCAAGATTCATTCTCAGATCCACCCATTCAGAATAGAAATCCATCTATCTTGGAAATGATGAGTATGAATGAGTCCAAGCAACAGTCACCATCAATCTTAGACATGATGATACGTGAGTCCACCGACTCACAACTTTATCACGATTACCCGTCCTATTTTCAAGTCCAATCAGAACATGATCCACCTATCGACTATGAAGGGATGCTAGCTGCCATGACTGAGGCTAAGTTAGCCCGTGATCATGACATAGATTTGATGGTTCAATGCTTACGTTCTCACCGTCCGGCTGATTCTAATATCGCTGACCACTCGCTTAGAGCCGACGAACCAAGTTGCTTTGGACAACAAGATTCTAATTCAGTACCATCATGTGAACTTGCCGAAACTCCAATTTTGATAACTTGGCAAGTTTTTCCTTTCCTGAATTAGAACTTGAGCTTGAATATGATCATGATCTTCCACTTGATGATTCAATTTTATTTCCTGATCCAATAATGACTCCAGTGTCTCCACCTGATTTCACTTTTCCCGAGTCAACATTGGATCCTATTCCAATTCATTATGAAATTGAATCACCCATTTTAGATGATCATATTGAACTTGACCTAGATTCTCACAATCTCTTTACTTCTGAAATTGATTGTACAATTCTGACGGACGATGTTGACCTTAGTTTTGAAGAATTGTATGGCGATGAGCTAGAATTCCTTAATATTGGAAGTAAAGAGATATCATCATATTAGGTCACATTCCATTGTGGGAAGAAGATTGTGGACTTGAGTTTCAATTTCTTGACTTGGACCCAATTCTTGAACCTAGCCCGACTCCTGAGCCCTTACTTGATTTGAGCATCTTCCCTGAGTCGGTATTCGTTCCCGCACCTATAATGTCCAAGTCAATAATTCCATCCTTTCATACTCCATTTTGGGACAAGGAGGTTGAGACAATTAACTCTGAAATTTATTATGAAATTTGGAAATTTGATGGGGTGGAAATTTTAAAAAAATAATCACACATACATTTTAGTGGGTTATAGACGAAAAATTTCTGGTGGGTTTCACCAACTACTACGTTATCTGTTTGGGCCGCATTTCGTGGACCAATTAGACCACCACCGGAAACACCCCCTAAGGTAATTTTCCGCCTTCCCTTGTTCTTTTTCATGCATATATGCATTCATTTCATACATTGAGGACAATGCATGAGATAAGTGTGGGGGTGGGTTTTACTAACATACTAACATAGGTAAAAACTAAAAAAAAAAAAAAAATTTGCTAATAAAAAATTTTTTTAAAAAAAAAAAAAAAAATTGTTATAAAAAGGAAGTATTTTGACTTATTTTTTGAAAGAAATCTAAGTTAGTTTTAAGGATTAGGAAATCATGATTAGGATTTCTAAAAACTTGGTCAAAATAAATAAATTGTTTAAATTTTTAGGTATAGGAGAAGAAATTGAATAAATAATTAGTCTTGATTTTTACCTTAATGAAATGTGCATACCAAATGCATATCTAGGATTCTAAGACAAAGACCTTGTGCCTCATAAAAAAAAAAAGAAAAAAAAAAAAAAAGAGAGAAGAAGAAAAAAATCACCAATTAAGCTGATATATGTGCCTCAAGAAGCATAAGTATTCATGCCTAAAGGTGAGTAAATAAAATAAAGTCCTTAGTTTTGGGGCCTAGTTCACTCGAATTTGAGTCCGCGGGGTGTTTTCTCACCTGGTGCCCTAAAGCCAACCGGTTTGGGAGTCACCGACTTTAAGTTCGCTACATGAGTGGATTAGAAAGCCTAAGGAAATTAAGGAAAAATTACTTATATATGTATTAACACATCTAATAGTCAATTAGTTAGGTATGAGGGCCTCAAGAAGCCTTGATACTTATACGAAAGAAAATAAGATGAGTTATACATGCCAAAAAAAAAAAAAAAAATTATATTAACACATCTAATAGTCAATTAGTTAGGTATGAGGGCCTCAAGAAGCTTGATACTTACACGAAAGAAAATTAGATGATGTTATAAAAATAATAAAGAGGCATGAGAGTCCAAGTTAAGGAGTTCCTAGTAAAAACATAAGGATGCATATGATTTTTGGTAACGAAAAAGACTATATTAGAAATTCAATTTTAATTCTTACCTAAAATGGACAACAATTGACTTTATTAAGACTAGGTTTGAGGAATGAATAAAAATGAGATCCTAAAACTTATAGACTACTTAGTCTCTTCAAATATAATTCAAATATTTTCCTTTTTATGGATTTTGTGGGTGTAATCCGCTGAAAACCCTCACGAGACAACACTCGTCCTCTAGGGTAACCTAGAGGTTTAACGGCTTGTTGCACGTGCTAAGTGCTATCGTGATTCCTACGAAAGTGAGTTAGGTTAGATTAACTTTTCTTTTCTTTGTTTTTACTCGAGGACGAGCAAAAAGATAAGTGTGGGGGGTGATTGGTAGTCAAAAGTGCATTTTTATCATCATATTTACCATCACATTTTCATATTTATTCATTTAATTCTGCACATTTATTAATAATTTGTAATTTATTGTATGCAGGCCTCGAATTGTTATTTTAGCAATAAATAAAGCCTAAAGAGCCCAAAAGCCCAGATCCAAGCCCATGTTTGAAGCCCAGGTGAAAAAGCGCAAATACAAAGAGTCAAAATGCAAATACAAGGGCTAAAAGTTGCAAATATCAGAGATTAGGGAAGGATAGACTTCTATCCAACCCTAAACACCTGCAAGATGAAGATAAAGAGGAATTTCGTGGAGAGAAGATTTGAAGAAATCTGGATTAAGGGTAACTTGATTACCAAGTTATCTCGAAAATCTAGATTAAAAGGCCAGGATCACACTTCTAGAAGCAGGAGCCCACATGGACGGACCAGGAGAGGCCACGCGCCAAAGCGCGTGGCCAGCAGCCACTAAACTGCCGCGGAGGCGCGGCAAAAGCCGCGCATCCGCGGCAGTTTGGATAGAGATGGGTACCAGATTTCGTTGGCACTTCTATCCGGGACTCCTCTACATTCTACACTATAAATATCCGTGCAGTCGCAACAGGGAGGGGCATGCAGAGACGATTAGGGTTTTTCTTTAGCCACTTTTATTTCAAAGTTGTAATTTTTATTTTCATGCTCGTTGTGGAAGAAGAAGGAACTTTGTAATTGGAGATCTCATCTGCAATAAAGGTTACTTTCTTTTGCACATTTAATTCTTGTTATTTTATTTTATTTTCTCTGTTTTATTCTCTTCGATTTTCATCTGTGATCTCGTGTTTTCTTTCTTCTTCTTTTCTTCTAATCAAAACTAAAAAAAAATAATAAATATATAAAAAAAAAGATGATGTCCAACTAATTCTTTGTATGGTTTGCTGATCACTTAAGCAACCCTAAGGCAAGTAGGATTTGAATCGATTGATGACCATCCATTAGAAACCCTAGGTTTAGTAATTGTTTTTCTTGAAGATAAAACTGATAACTAGATCTATTAATCTAGGTTGCACATTTAAAGGACTCCTCATGACTTCATGCTTAAGAACTAGGACAGCCTAAATTTAGATTATCTTTTTCTTAAGCTGTACTTAGATGTTAGGATGAAACTTGTTTAGTTTTTAATAATGTAACTTAGTTATAATCTAGTATCGTATTTCCTTACTTGAATCACTCTTAATAACCTAGGGTAAATCACATTTATCTCAAGATGAAATTCAACATCCAAGACTTGCATAGTGGGTTGTGGTAGTAGATCAGTAAAACCATGCTTCTTAATCCATATTCTCTTCAAATCTAATCTCTTCTGTGTTTACTCAAAGCATACGAGGAATCTGCCGCAAAAGCTTGCATCGCATCCTTCCCTGAGGATCACGACCCGCTTGAAGCCCTTGCTACAGCGGATTCGCATTGAGACTAAGACAATCTGAACTCTATTTTTATTCTCAATCAAAAATTGGCACCGTTGCCGGGGAGGGACGGTAAGTTTATCTCTGAAACAAAATTTTATTTTTAACTAACTCTTTATTCTTTTCTGTTTGCAGGTTTGGAGAACAGGAAACAGAAACATAGCAGCAGCAGTGGACATATTGCTATTCTGTGCCTCTGCCCTCGAAGGCAGAGCACCAGAACCCACTGTTTTCCCGCGGATCCGCGGCCAGAGCCGCGGAAACGCGGCAACAGTGGTGAATTACTGATCCAAATTTTTGCAGGGTGCTTCAAGTTAAAAATTCTGCTTTCTGCTCTGTTCTGATTTGTTCTGTGATATACCTGTAAATTGCTAATAATTCAACAGTAAATTATTGGTTGTTAAAAATAAAATTTGATTAGACGTTTGCATATTAGGCACGTGTCTTTTCAATTATTTTTATTTACTGTTGAAGAGTGCTGGAGGAGCAAGGTACGTACGCATTGCATGTAGAATAGGACTCATCTCTTGGTTGATTTTCTGCTTTGAGTGATTCTTATCTATTTATCTTGTACACTTGCACTAATTCATCTTAAGGGCATAACCATTAACAAGATAAGGTGGAGATTTCATCACCCTTCCTTAGCCCAAAAATCATATCCCAAGCACTCACTAACCCAAGCCTAACTAAAAAAGAGTAGACGTTGGCCCTAGGGACATCTCGGACTCAATTAGGAGATTATCCTAAGGGGGAACGGTGTTGGAAGTTGACTCCTGCCAAATCAGTGTCTAGGAAGGGGATTGAGGGCCGAAAGCCCGAAGTGTGGTGGTATTTAATTAAGGAACGTCTTTGACGGAAAACCTCCCACCACTCTTGCCCTGACCTGGCTGATTAACTTGTGGTTAAAGTCTGCACCCAACCTCCTGTGGACGGTCTAACCAGTTAGGAGTCGTCTAGGTCATAGGTCTACCCTAACTTAGGTTAGAATTTTTCTTTTTGTTTGTTTATTTGTTTGTTGTGTTTGTGTTGGCGTGATATGGCATATAAGAATAATTCCAATTTTAATCCATATTACACCCCTAACTATTATTCGGATATTACCAACCCGGCATACCCTAACTTTGACCAATCTAGTGTGCCGGAATGGTCTTATCCGAATGAATATAACCCACACCCCCCATCTTATGACTATAATTTCCATAATAATTTCAACTCGTCACAGAGTTCATGGGGTTTCGAGTCCCCCGAGTCTAATTCTCAACCAAATTGTCCTCCGCATCCACCTTGTCCACAATATTCCCAAGATTCATTCTCAGATCCACCCATTCAGAATAGAAATCCATCTATCTTGGAAATGATGAGTATGAATGAGTCCAAGCAACAGTCACCATCAATCTTAGACATGATGATACGTGAGTCCACCGACTCACAACTTTATCACGATTACCCGTCCTATTTTCAAGTCCAATCAGAACATGATCCACCTATCGACTATGAAGGGATGCTAGCTGCCATGACTGAGGCTAAGTTAGCCCGTGATCATGACATAGATTTGATGGTTCAATGCTTACGTTCTCACCGTCCGGCTGATTCTAATATCGCTGACCACTCGCTTAGAGCCGACGAACCAAGTTGCTTTGGACAACAAGATTCTAATTCAGTACCATCATGTGAACTTGCCGAAACTCCAATTTTTGATAACTTGGCAAGTTTTTCCTTTCCTGAATTAGAACTTGAGCTTGAATATGATCATGATCTTCCACTTGATGATTCAATTTTATTTCCTGATCCAATAATGACTCCAGTGTCTCCACCTGATTTCACTTTTCCCGAGTCAACATTGGATCCTATTCCAATTCATTATGAAATTGAATCACCCATTTTAGATGATCATATTGAACTTGACCTAGATTCTCACAATCTCTTTACTTCTGAAATTGATTGTACAATTCTGACGGACGATGTTGACCTTAGTTTTGAAGAATTGTATGGCGATGAGCTAGAATTCCTTAATATTGGAAGTAAAGAGATATCATCCATATTAGGTCACATTCCATTGTGGGAAGAAGATTGTGGACTTGAGTTTCAATTTCTTGACTTGGACCCAATTCTTGAACCTAGCCCGACTCCTGAGCCCTTACTTGATTTGAGCATCTTCCCTGAGTCGGTATTCGTTCCCGCACCTATAATGTCCAAGTCAATAATTCCATCCTTTCATACTCCATTTTGGGACAAGGAGGTTGAGACAATTAACTCTGAAATTTATTATGAAATTTGGAAATTTGATGGGGTGGAAATTTTAAAAAATAATCACACATACATTTTAGTGGGTTATAGACGAAAAATTTCTGGTGGGTTTCACCAACTACTACGTTATCTTGTTTGGGCCGCATTTCGTGGACCAATTAGACCACCACCGGAACCACCCCCTAAGGTAATTTTCCGCCTTCCTTGTTCTTTTTCATGCATATATGCATTCATTTCATACATTGAGGACAATGCATGAGATAAGTGTGGGGGTGGGTTTTACTAACATACTAACATAGGTAAAAACTAAAAAAAAAAAAATTTGCTAATAAAAAATTTTTTTAAAAAAAAAAAAAAAATTGTTATAAAAAGGAAGTATTTTGACTTATTTTTTGAAAGAAATCTAAGTTAGTTTTAAGGATTAGGAAAATCATGATTAGGATTTCTAAAAACTTGGTCAAAATAAATAAATTGTTTAAATTTTTAGGTATAGGAGAAGAAATTGAATAAATAATTAGTCTTGATTTTTACCTTAATGAAATGTGCATACCAAATGCATATCTAGGATTCTAAGACAAAGACCTTGTGCCTCATAAAAAAAAAAAGAAAAAAAAAAAAAAAGAGAGAAGAAGAAAAAAATCACCAATTAAGCTGATATATGTGCCTCAAGAAGCATAAGTATTCATGCCTAAAGGTGAGTAAATAAATAAAGTCCTTAGTTTTGGGGCCTAGTTCACTCGAATTTGAGTCCGCGGGGTGTTTTCTCACCTGGTGCCCTAAAGCCAACCGGTTTGGGAGTCACCGACTTTAAGTTCGCTACATGAGTGGATTAGAAAGCCTAAGGAAATTAAGGAAAATTACTTATATATGTATTAACACATCTAATAGTCAATTAGTTAGGTATGAGGGCCTCAAGAAGCCTTGATACTTATACGAAAGAAAATAAGATGAGTTATACATGCCAAAAAAAAAAAAAAAAATTATATTAACACATCTAATAGTCAATTAGTTAGGTATGAGGGCCTCAAGAAGCCTTGATACTTACACGAAAGAAAATTAGATGATGTTATAAAAATAATAAAGAGGCATGAGAGTCCAAGTTAAGGAGTTCCTAGTAAAAACATAAGGATGCATATGATTTTTGGTAACGAAAAAGACTATATTAGAAATTCAATTTTAATTCTTACCTAAAATGGACAACAATTGACTTTATTAAGACTAGGTTGAGGAATGAATAAAAATGAGATCCTAAAACTTATAGACTACTTAGTCTCTTCAAATATAATTCAAATATTTTCCTTTTTATGGATTTTGTGGGTGTAATCCGCTGAAAAACCTCACGAGACAACACTCGTCCTCTAGGGTAACCTAGAGGTTTAACGGCTTGTTGCACGTGCTAAGTGCAATCGTGATTCCTACGAAAGTGAGTTAGGTTAGATTAACTTTTTCTTTTCTTTGTTTTTACTCGAGGACGAGCAAAAAGATAAGTGTGGGGGTGTGATTGGTAGTCAAAAGTGCATTTTTATCATCATATTTACCATCACATTTTCATATTTATTCATTTAATTCTGCACATTTATTAATAATTTGTAATTTATTGTATGCAGGCCTCGAATTGTTATTTTAGCAATAAATAAAGCCTAAAGAGCCCAAAAGCCCAGATCCAAGCCCATGTTTGAAGCCCAGGTGAAAAAGCGCAAATACAAAGAGTCAAAATGCAAATACAAGGGCTAAAAGTTGCAAATATCAGAGATTAGGGAAGGATAGACTTCTATCCAACCCTAAACACCTGCAAGATGAAGATAAAGAGGAATTTCGTGGAGAGAAGATTTGAAGAAATCTGGATTAAGGGTAACTTGATTACCAAGTTATCTCGAAAATCTAGATTAAAAGGCCAGGATCACACTTCTAGAAGCAGGAGCCCACATGGACGGACCAGGAGAGGCCACGCGCCAAAGCGCGTGGCCAGCAGCCACTAAACTGCCGCGGAGGCGCGGCAAAAGCCGCGCATCCGCGGCAGTTTGGATAGAGATGGGTACCAGATTTCGTTGGCACTTCTATCCGGGACTCCTCTACATTCTACACTATAAATATCCGTGCAGTCGCAACAGGGAGGGGCATGCAGAGACGATTAGGGTTTTTCTTTAGCCACTTTTATTTCAAAGTTGTAATTTTTATTTTCATGCTCGTTGTGGAAGAAGAAGAACTTTGTAATTGGAGATCTCATCTGCAATAAAGGTTACTTTCTTTTGCACATTTAATTCTTGTTATTTTATTTTATTTTCTCTGTTTTATTCTCTTCGATTTTCATCTGTGATCTCGTGTTTTCTTTCTTCTTCTTTTCTTCTAATCAAAACTAAAAAAAAATAATAAATTATAAAAAAAAAGATGATGTCCAACTAATTCTTTGTATGGTTTGCTGATCACTTAAGCAACCCTAAGGCAAGTAGGATTTGAATCGATTGATGACCATCCATTAGAAACCCTAGGTTTAGTAATTGTTTTTCTTGAAGATAAAACTGATAACTAGATCTATTAATCTAGGTTGCACATTTAAAGGACTCCTCATGACTTCATGCTTAAGAACTAGGACAGCCTAAATTTAAGATTAATCTTTTCTTAAGCTGTACTTAGATGTTAGGATGAAACTTGTTTAGTTTTTAATAATGTAACTTAGTTATAATCTAGTATCGTATTTCCTTACTTGAATCACTCTTAATAACCTAGGGTAAATCACATTTATCTCAAGATGAAATTCAACATCCAAGACTTGCATAGTGGGTTGTGGTAGTAGATCAGTAAAACCATGCTTCTTAATCCATATTCTCTTCAAATCTAATCTCTTCTGTGTTTACTCAAAGCATACGAGGAATCTGCCGCAAAAGCTTGCATCGCATCCTTCCCTGAGGATCACGACCCGCTTGAAGCCCTTGCTACAGCGGATTCGCATTGAGACTAAGACAATCTGAACTCTATTTTTATTCTCAATCAGGCACTTGTTCTAAAGACAAGGCGCTAAATGAGGCACACATGAATCATATGGAGAATTACAACAAGAGATTGCCAAGCATGAAAGTAAACCATCGGGGATGAAAAAGACTCAATCAATTGCAAGATGAAGAATTAGCATTCACCCAAGAGTTAGAAGTTAAGCAAGATTAGTTGTTAGCTAGTCATGTTAGAAGAAGTTAGCTACTAGCCATTACAAGAAAAGAAAAGCAATTCATGAATAAAAATGCAATGAAAGTAAAGCTTGAATTAAAGAATGCAAGTAAAGTACTAGAAATGCTCAAGTAGAGAAAGGAGATTGGATTAAACCTTGCTTCACAAGTTGTCACACCTTGATTACACAAGCTTTCTCTCTCTCACAATCTCTCTTTTTGCAGAATTTCTAGGGAGGAAGAAGACTAAGAGGAATAAAACCTAGAGAAAAATCAAAATACAATATCTTTCTCTATTCTCTCCTCTCTCTGGTTTTTGCGAAGGCCCTGGTGGTGTATTTATAGCCTCAGAGAGAAGCCTCTAGAGCCCAGGTTGTTGGAGAGAATCTCGGGCTCAACGGCCTTGTAACTGCCGCAGATACGCGGCAATATCCTGGAAAGCGCGGCAAAATCTTAGCCGTTGAGGCCGAGATTTCTGGTGCGAGTTTGTTACAGGTTGTTAGCCACGTGGACCTTCTGGAAGTCTGACTTGGCGCGTGGATTTCTCCAGATCCTGGACTCAACCTTTGGGCTCTCTTTTGGGCTTTGATTTATTTTCCTTTAATTCTTGATAATTAAAGGAATTTTGGGCCTTTTCTCTATTAGAATATGGACCTGCAAAAATAGAGAGAAAAAGATTAAAAAATCACATTTTTATTTACAATATGCATGGTATGGATGTGGTAAAATATGCAAAAATGAATAACAATCAATATACGTTTGCACTTCATTGTTCATTTGTACTCACTATATGTACATGTATAGCCTAGTTTTGATAATTCCTCATTTATACTTGTGTTGCCTTTTTTATGCATGTTTTACTTCATGTATATGTAATTTTTGTTCAAAAGTAATAAATATACATGTATACCCTTGAGTCACTTGCTTTAATGCAATTTATATAATAGACTCATTTGTGTTTAGGATATGTATGTATATTGTTAGTTTTGATAAATCATATATATACCTTGAAGTTTGATTTTTAAATGAAAAATAATTTTCATGATTTTTATATTTGTTTGATAAAATGTTATTCATGTTTGTTTAGAGCTTTATTGCTTAAATTTCATGAAAATGCTATTCACATGTTGCTTGTGCACTTATATTCATTTGTTTTCTCATGATTATATTTTCATGAGTCTTTATGAGCTTTATAGATTTTTGAGTGTCACCTCTTGTGTATTTAGTGTATTTCTTGACATACATGTGATTTGGTTTCATGTTTTAAAGGATCTTTAATTAGTTTTCAAATATTACTTTAACTAATTATTTATTCTTCAATTGGTAGAGTTTTCATACTATGATAAAATATTTTCAAAACTCTTGTTTTCAAAAAACCCTACCAACCCTTTAAGGGTGGACGGATGGGCGACCATGTCTTGTAAGCCTTATTAGAAAATCTTTTATCATGAGCATGAAAGGGGTAGATTTTTATGAGTTATACACTTGCTTTTTATTATAGTTTTAATTGGTTTCACAATTGATATTTTTTTTGTATACTCATAATTAATTGTTATATATGTATGCTTCACACTTCAAGTAATATCAATTGCTATTAGTATTTTCATTTTCATACATATATATGATTTGTTTATGCTAAGCTTAATTTAAATCTTGACTTTCAATTGGTATCTTAATTGGTACTTTAACAAGCTTATGCATTATTTGGTATTTTTATTGATATCAAAATTTATGATATATTTCAATTGGTATCAATACGTTTCAATTTCCAGTTGAGTTTAAATTTCATTTGATATCAATGTGTTTTACCTATTTGGTATCAAAAATTATCATATATTTCAATTGGTATATGTTTCAAAATACTTTCTTTCATTGGTATAAAAATGTACAAGTATTTCAATTTCAATTGGTATAAATTGATTTGATTTAAGAAAAATTCAAAATTTGTATTGTTTATTTACAATTGGTATCTAAAAATTTTCAAATGATATCCCAAAATTTGTTTTGATTGAGAAAATTCAAAATTTTGTTTTAATGAGAAACTTGAAAATGTTTTGATATGTATTGCCTATTGCAAGGGAAGCTTCACATCTCTTCTACATATAGATTCATGTTAGGTGTATCTTATATTGAGGAGGTTGACATCTTTATGTGATACACGTGTGTAGGAGGAGCTTAATATCTCCACTTATGCAATATATATTATGCGTTATGTGAGTTAGGGCTTTATCATCGCTTCTTCATGTAATGCATGTATGCAGAGAAGTTAACTTAACGTCTTCCTCCTCATGAATATATATCGCATATATATCTTTATTGATGATTTGTTTTACCCCTTTGTTGATGATTGACACAAAAGGGGAGAAAGATTTTGAGTTTATATATGCATATTTGTGTTTTTGCATGAGTTTATGCATCTTGAGAATGTTTTTGAAAGTTTAAACAAAAAGGGAGAGAAGGTTTTTGTGAAAAGGATTTTTGAATTTATGCATTTATCTCTCACCTTATTGATGCATATATAGTTGTTTGGTTTTATGTACTTCATTGCTATATATATTTCTTTATTGTTATGCATGAGTTAAGGGGGAGCTTCTATGAAGCTTAACTTTAATCCATGCATATATAACTCCATAAGTTTTGTCATCATCAAAAAGGGGGAGATTGTTGGCCCAATGGCCCATCACTCTAGTTCTGATGATAATTAACTCATGATGTTATAGTATTAATGATCTTATATTTATTTAGTCTCAGATTTGTGATCAAGATCTTAGTAGATGTGTAGCTTTAACAAAGGATTTAAAGTCAAGTTTTGGAGCTAGCACGTGTTGATTCAAGATCTTGTGCATCAAGGCCATATCAAGTACTCAAGAGGAGTCTGACTTTTTAGATCAAGTTTGGACCAAGTCAAGAAGGAGAAGAAGACTTCAAGTAAAGACCTTCAAGAGATGACTTGAGTCTAGGTTTGTTTTTATAAGATTTTATTTTATATAAAATGTAAAGGATAGAATAGTTGGTGGATTGCTCAAGTATATCATATACATTCACACACAAGATTTAGATGAGTTTTTATAAAGGAGTTTTAATTTGAAAAAAAATACAAAAGAGTTTTCTTTTTGAAAAAATACCGGTTTGATTTTTGGAGTTACATATATACATGTATTTTTACCATAACCGTTTTAGTGCTTATTGTCAAAAACATAGATATTTCATCATATAAGTGTAGTGGATTATATCCATACAGTCTAAGCTTTAAAAGTGTTTAAAATATCTTGTTTTTATATTTGGAGAAGTTTTGAAAAAATCTATTTGGAAAAATACAGATTTGTTTCAAGCCAAAATTTCTAAGTTACAAAAAATAGTTTCAAAATATTTGTAACATATTTTGATTTTACTCAAACATGTTTGTATATCAAAGTTTTATACTGAACTTATTTTTGTAGATTTTTAGAGGATTTATGGGATTTTATTAAAGATAAAAATTCAAGTTTTTTAATCCCTGAAAATTTCTATTCTGGCTTCTGCCGGTCGACGGGCCGGTCGATCGAGTAAGGAGTCGGTCGACCGAGTCGGTTGATTGAGGTGCACAGAATGTGCACGCCAGTTTGGTTGGAGGGACGATCGACCGACCTAATCGACCGTCCAGAGAGCTCTGCTCTCTAGAAATGGCCCCGGTCGACCGAGTGATCGACCGGCAGAGAGCTCTGCTCCTGTATCCAGGCCATGGTTGATCGGGCCAGTTACCGCTAGCCCAACGGTCTGAAATTTGATCATTGGCCGATCGACCGGGCGGTCGACCGACAGCTGTCCAGGCTGTTATTTTGGCCTCAACGGCTAGTTTTTGATTAGCCTATATAAAGGGGTTCCCGTGGACTGTTTTATGTAAGATTTTTAGAGAGTTTTAAAGCTAATTTTTTTCATCTATTTCAGAGGTTTTCTCTACTAGTTTGAGAGCAAATATTTCCAAATCGAAAGGAAGTTATCAAGAGTGTTTTCAAAGTGATTTCTTGTGTTTCCTCTACACATTCCTTCTTAGTTTTCTCACAATCACTTAAGGTATCCTTTGCTATATCATCCTATAGGGATCTTTATTGTGAGAGGATTTTAGGTGATCAAAGTGTTATGATCACCAAAGTTTTCATTCTTGTTTTGAGGAGGGGGACTTGCGGGTTCGCAGTGTTTGAGTTCTTGTTGGAAGATATTAAAAGAACTTTAATGCGGATTAAACTAGCATGGATCTAGAATCAATTACATCTCAAGAAGAATTTAAATGCATATTCATATAAACACATACCTGAAGCCATTAGTGGAGAATGGATGAATGTTGAAGAGGACCTTGATTCTTTCTTTGATCCTGCAATAACCCTAATGCAAAACCCTTCTTCTCTCTGTCTCCTTCTCTTTTCACAACACTTGCAAATATGATGGATATCTCAAAAGAATGAGAGAGTGTGTTTTCTTTACAGGAGGAGAGATGAGGGTCTAACATTTACAAATAACCCCCTGAGATAAAACCACCCATCATGGCCCCTTTATACCTCATGTGATTATTAACTTATATAAATGTAACTTTAATATGGGCATCTATAATATCAGTTAACCTTAATTAGGAATCCAATTAAATAGGGTAGTGGGCCACTTAATCTTTAATGTAAGATTAACATTCTCCCACTTGGACCACTAGCCGATTATGTTAAAACTTTAGAAAACAAATAAAAGAAAAGACTCATTTTCAAAAAAAAATATTTTGACTCCATTGGATTCCATACTGAAAAACTTTGACACGTGATCACGAATTTTAAAAAACAACAACTGATAAGCCCAAATCATGAAATACTGTAATACTACAATTAGCTTGACCACCCAATGCGAGTCATAGCGGTTATACAACATCTATGTCATACTCCCTTCTATGTACCACAACATTGATAACCCTTACTAATTTAGTCCATAACCAAATGACCCCTGTAATTGTCTTGTTAAGACATTTCCTGTTTAACAAACATCCACATAATATGTGCACACATAATTGGATAACAGGAAATACAGAAACAAACTTTTATTGCGCAATATTGTCAATTATACAAGTACCAAAACATACATTTACAGATTGCTTAAAAGACCCATTCTAACAACATGTTCCTTGAATGTCTTTGGAGGCAATCCCTTGGTCATTGGATCAGCAACCATTAAAGTGGTACTTATACTTTCAATTGACACCTTCTGTTTCTGAACTCTTTCTCTAACCACCAAGTACTTAAGTTCTATGTGTTTGGAACCATTAGAATACTTTCCATTCTTAGAGAAGAAAACGGCTGCTGTATTTTCACAATATATCTTCAGCGGCCTGGCAATAGAGTCAACTACACCAAGTGCTGAGATAAAATTCCGTAACCATAATGCATGATTCGAGGCTTCAAAACAAGCTATGAACTCAGCCTCCATCGTGGATGAAGCAGTGATAGACTGCTTTACACTCTTCCACGAGATTGCCCACCTGCTAGCATGAATATGAAGCCTGAAGTAGACTTCCTGCTATCTGGGCAACCAGCAAAATCTGAGTCCGAATAGCCTATCACTTCCAACTGATCTGATCTCCTATATGTGAGCATATGGTCCTTCGTCCCCTGAAGATACCGCATTACCTTCTTAGCCAATTTCCAGTGCTCCATTCCTGAATTGCTCTGGTATCTTCCAAACATCCCAACAGCAAAACTGATATCTGGCCTGGTACAAGTATGTGCATACATCAAGCTCCCAACTGCTGACGCATATGGAACTTTCTGCATTTGACCCTTTTCTAAGTCATTTCTGGGACACTGGCTCCCACTTAATTTGTCACCCCTCATAATGGGTGCACAACTGGTTGAACACAATTCCATATGAAATCTTTCCAAGACTCGATTGATATAACCTTTCTGAGACAGTCCTAGTAATCCTCGAGATCTATCCCTGAAGATCTCTATGCCTATAACATAAGTTGCCTCACCCATATCAACCATCTGAAAGTTCTTGGTAAGATAGCTTTTAGTTTCATACAGCAAACCAATATCACTACTGGCTAACAAGATATCATCCACATACAGAACCAGAAAAATAAACTTGCTCCCACTGATCTTCAGATATATACACTGATCAACAGTGTTTTCTGTAAATCCGAAAGAGGTAATGGTATCATTAAACTTTATATACCATTGCCTGGAAGCTTGTTTAAGTCCGTATATGGATTTCTTTAATTTGCAAGCCAAGTGTTCTTGTCCTTTCTTTGCGAACCCTTCAGGTTGCTCCATGTAAATTTCTCATCCAAATCTCCATTCAGAAAAGCTGTTTTCACATCCATTTGATGTAACTCCAAATCATAATGAGCTACAAGGGCCATAATGATTCTAAGAGAGTCCTTCTTTGATACTGGAGAGAAGTTTTCTCTATAGTCAATGCCTTCTTTCTGAGTGAAACCTTTAGCCACAAGTCTGGCTTATATCGTTCGATATTGCCTTTAGAGTCGCGCTTGGTCTTAAAGACCCATTTACACCCGACTTTCTTACAGTTATCAGGCAATTCGACCATATCCCAGACTTTGTTATGGTCCATAGATTTCAACTCTTCATTCATAGCATCAACCCATTTACTAGAATCATTGCATTCTATGGCTTGTGAAAATAAAACTGGATCTTTATTTATCCCAATATCATAATCAGATTCCTGTAGATACACCACATAATCATCTGAAATGGCAGATCTTCTTTCCCTTTGAGATCTTCTCAAGCTGCTGGTTGTGGTGGTTCTACAACATTTTCAATGAAGATATCCTCATGGAGTGGTGAACCAATATCATAATGCTATTCTGGTATCTCAGCTTGATGATCAAGCTGAGGGACAACAATTTCTCTTGAAGGAAAGGGTATTAGGATATTTACCCTTTCCACCTCAAGATCTACCTTTCTTGGTTCATCACTCCCACTAATTTCACCATTCTCAAGGAATCTGGCATTACCAGTTTCAACAATTCTTGTACTATGGTTAGGACAATAAATTTGCACCCTTAGACTTTTCTGGATAACCAATGAAATACCCAGATATTGTTCTTGAGTCTAATTTCTTTTCTTGTGGATTATATATCTAGCCTCTGCTGGACAACCCCAAACATGTAAATGTCTTAAACTGGGTTTCCTACCAGTCCACAACTCGAAAGGAGTTGTTGGGACTGCCTTACTAGGGACCCTATTCAAGATATACATAGCAGTCTTTAAGGCTTCATTCCACAATGAATTAGGTACATTAGAGAAGCTCATCATGCTCCTAACCATATCCATAAGTGTTCGATTTCGCCTTTCAGCAACACCATTCTGCTGAGGCGTACCTGGCATTGTGTATTGAGCACAAATACCATGCTTTTCTAGAAATTTGGCAAATGGGCCAGGATTTTGTCCTGACTCATCATATCTTCCATAAAACTCACCACCTCGATCTGATCTTATGATTTTAACTTTTCTATCTAATTGTCTCTCGACTTCTGTAATGAACACCTCAAGGATGTCAACAGCTTGAGATTTTCATGAATTAGATACACATAACCATTACGTGACAGATCATCTATAAAGGTAATGAAGTATCTCTCTCCCGTAAAAATGGAATGGAGAGTGGTCCGCAAATATCTGTATGAATTATTTCAAGAAGCTCTTACTTCTTGTGGCACCTTTCTTGGTGTGTTTGGTTTGCTTTCCTTTTATGCAATCTACACACACACCAAAATCAGTGAAGTCTAGGTTATCCAAAATCCCATTCTTCACTAATCTTTTAATTCTATCCCTGGAGATATGCCCCAGTCGTCTATGCCACAAGATAGAAGAATTTTCATTAATTAAGCCACGTTTAATACCAATATTCGAATGCAGAGATAAAAGAGATTGTGCAACTCATCATTCAATGAAATTTTATATAAACCATCACATAAAATTTCGTGTCCAACCGACATTGAATTATACATTAAACTGAGTTTTCCACAACTGAATAAAACAGAATATCCAACAACATCTAATTTGGATAATGACATTAAGTTCCTAGAAATCGAAGGTACATAAAAAGTATCTTCAAGATTCATCTGATGACCCGTCTCTAAGAGTAGTCGGTAAGTACCAACAGCCTCGACCTCCACTTTGAGACGGTTCCCCATAAAGACAATCTCTCACTTTCCTTCGGTTTCTGGGTTGTAAGGAATCCCTGCATTGAATTAGTTATGTGAGTTGTGGCTCCAGAGTCAATCCACCAAGTATTAGAAGGAACTTCAGCAAGATTTGATTCATAACATACAAAAGAAAGATTCATACCTTTTTTTCGAACAAGCTTTCCTCTTGTTGCAGTCCTTCTTCACATGTCCTTTTCTGCCACAAAAGTAGCATTTGACAGTGAAAGGCTTTCCATGACCCTGGCTACTTTCCCCAGGTTCATTCCATTTCTTGGTGGAAACCTCTTACCTCTTCCATATTTACCTTTCTTATGGATAGCTCCTTGAGATACTGCCAACACTGAGTGATGCCCTTCTTGCCTTAGTCTCACTTCCTCTTGTACACACATACCAGTCAGCTCATTCAGATTCCACTTATCCTTATGAGTATTATAGTGGATCTTGAATGGCCCGAACTGAGGAGGAAGTGAGTTGAGGATGAACTGTACTAAGAAGGATTCATCCACTTTCATTCCCAGTGATCCTAACTTCGCAGCCTTATCAGTCATATTTAGAATGTGTTGTTGAACTCCTCTACTACCATCATATTTCATGGTAGTCAGTTAGCCATAAGGGTGCCAGCTAATGACTTATCTGCAGACTTAAATCAGTCTTTAACAGCAGTTAAAAGTTCAGATGCACTAGTAGTATGTGGGAGTGAAGTCTTGATGTTATTGGCAATGGTCATCTTGATGAACATGATGTAAATACACCTAGAGGGGGGTGAATAGGTGATGGCTAATCTAATGGTCACTTAATGGTAAATGATGCAAATAATGCGGAAGCTATAACAAATATGACCAATTTAAATCTTCTTTTAATTAAAACTTATGTATAACTCAAGAGCGTTGCCGAATTCCCTTTGCAGGGCTCTGGACAAGCTCCTCTAGATTCCCCTTGAATGGGTTGAGGTGCTGCATTGGCTCTCTTGGTTGAATACTAGTGTTAACAACAATCCCAAGCAAGTATAGCAATTATGAGCACAAGGGAATATATCAAGCATGTAAATGATAAAGACAATTATTGAATGCAAGATATAAAAGAGACAAAGAGAGAGAGAGAGAGATAGAGTAAGCAATCGCAAACACAAAGGGTTTGTTTCGAGGTTCGAGCACACTTGCTCTACATCCCCGCCTTCGACATACGAAGGATTTCCACTATGCAAGATCCCAATGGATCTCTCCTCGGTGCCGCAACACCTACAAGCCTCGGACTCCCTAGTCCCGTACACACCGCAAGCTCACTAGCTCGCCGAGACCGCACCTCGAACCAAAGAGTTCACAACCGAACTCCAAACCACCACGAGAACACTTGCCCGTCTCCTCAAATGAACAAAGTAGAACTTTGGTGATCACAACTCTTGATCACCTAAATCCTCTCACAATAACACCCCTATAGGGTAGATATAGCAATGGAAAGCTCAAGTGTTGTGTGAGAAAACAAGGATGAAAGCTATGGTGAAAAACTCAAGAAATCACTCTTTAAATAACTCTTGATAAATTCTTCCCTTTTGATTGGAAGTATTTGCACTCAAATATGTGGAGAAAACTCTGTTAAAAGGATGGGAAAAACTAGCTTAGAAATCTCCAAAAATCTTAGCTCAAAACAATGACCAAACCCCCTTTTAAAGAGGTCAGAAAAATGTGACCGTTGGGGTCTGTCAGAGCTTCCGGTCAACCGCCCGGTCGACCGCCAACGGTCAAAAATCTGACCGTTGGAGCCTACGGTCGACCGCCCGGTCGACCCAGAAAACCCGAGAGCAGGACTCTCTGCAGCGGTCGACCGTCCGGTCGACCGGACCACTGTGCTGAACAGACATGCACAAGTCTGTGCACGTCGGTCGACCGTGGGTCGACCGGCCATGTGCGGTCGACCGCTCGGTCGACCGACCAGCCAGTCAGCCAGTTCCAGGTCAGGAAAACTGGTTTAAAAATATTTTTAAAATCTTTTAACACTTATAAAAATTCCATAAACTTGTTTTAACATTCTATATTGAAAACCAAACTTGTGATAAAAATTTTCAAGACATATATCAACATATTCATATCATTTCAGCGTCTTGCAAATTTTATCAAAAATCAAAGCATGTATTTTTCAAACTTGGTTTTCATAACTTCACAAAATATAAAAACAAGATATTTAATTTCATTTTAAAGCATAGTGTGTATGGATATGATCCACTACACAATCATAATGTAATATCTATGTTTTGTCATAAAGCTCTAAACTTGATTTTGGATAAAAGATATGTATATAAAAATACCAAAATCCAAATAGTATTTTGTCACAAAGAAAAATCTTTTCTAAACTACAAATCTTTTATGAAAACAATTCTAAATCAAGAGTGTGTGTGCATGGTATACTTGAGCAATCCACCAACTATCTATCCTTTACATTTTTAACTAAAACAAAAACTAAATCTTATACCTAGACACAAGTCTCATCTTCTTGAAGTCTTCACTTGAAGGCTTCTCATCTTCTTGACTTGGTCCAAGCTTGATCCAAAAGCTCCTTGGATCACACCGTGCTAGCTCCAAAATCATGATATTTTGTCCTTTGTTGAGCTATGCACCTACTACGATCTTGATAATGAATCTGTCACTAATTAAACACAAGATCATTAGTAACCATAACTTCATGAGTTGATCATCATCAAAACTAGGGTGATAGGCCTTTGGGCCAACAATCTCCCCCTTTTTGATGATGAAAAACTCATGGAGTTATATATGCATGGATTAAAGTAAAGCTTCAAGGAAGCTCCCCTTAACTCATGCATAACAAATAAATAATAATTTATGACAATGAAGCTCATAAATATGTATGCAAATGATGGAGATGAAACAAAATAAATCTTTTTCTCCTATTTGCAAAACAAAACTTATATGCATAAATAACAAGGAAGACAAATACTACTCTCCCTTAAGCAATGAAAACATGCATATATACTCAAATACTTCTCCCTTTTTTGTCAATCATCAACAAAGGGTTCAAAGTAAAATCAAATCAAACAAATTTTTCTCTCTCCCTTTTTGTCAAAAATAAAAAGATCAAGAAAGGGTTAAACAAATCAATCAATAAAGATTTATATGCGATATACATTCATGAAGAGGAAGACGCTAAGTTAGCTTCCCTACACATATGCATTACATGAAGAAGGGATGACAAGCCCTAACTCATATAACACATATTATGTAATGCATAAGAGGAGATGTGAAGCTCCCCCTACACACGTATATCATATAAAGAAGAGTTGTCAAGCTCCTCAATTTATAATATACTCAACATGAATCCATATGTAAGAGAGATGTTAAGCTCTCTTTGCATATAAGAAATACATATCAAACATTTTGAATTTTTCTTTAAAATTTTGAACTTACTTAATAAAACACATTTTGAGATATCAAATCAACATTTTTTATTTTGATATCAAATCTTGAAAACATATTGCATAAGCTTTAAGAACAATGGAAAGTTAAATTAAGCTTAGCAAATAGATCACATATATGTATGAAAAGATAATACCAATAAAAATTGATATAATTTGAATTTGAAGGCACACATACATATAATCAAAATATGAGTATATAGAAATCATATTGATACCAATTGAAAATATCCAATGATACCAATTGACGAGTAAGCATATCATATACTCTATCATATGAAGAGATTGCACTAGTTATATGAAAATATTTAAAACTAGTACGAAATCCTTCAAGCAAGGAATAAAGCAAAAAGTAATGTCAATAAATCTTAATATTCCTTTAAATCATCACACATATTTTATTATTAAAAAAACAAAATTTATATTTCAAGATATATGTATGTTTTGACAACACAATAAGTATACATACATATCTCTTAAACACATTGAGTCCATATAAATAAATTTGCATTAAAGGCAAATGACTCAAGAGGTATACATGTATATCTTAGGTTTAGCAAAATACACATATACATGAAATGAAAACACATGATCATAAATCAAATCCAAAAGTGAATACAAGGTTAAAGATGTATGTATCATCAAAACTAAGCAATACAAGCACATTTCATAGGTTCAAATAAGCATTCAAGCATAAATACAAATAGGATTATTTGTGGCCCACGACATGTACAAGTATAAATCCTAGTGTTGACAAAAACTAACATATAAACTAATATTCAAATCATGAAGCATCAAATTTTGAGAAAAATAGAATCATGTGTCAATCTCAAAAAAATTATTTGAAGAATAAGTAACTAGTATAAATTGTTTTTGGAAAACTAGTTAAACATCCTTCAAATATATCAAATCTTATGTTTTTCATAACATAACTAGATACATAAAAATTTAAGCACTCATGGTCTATATGGCTCAAAATAATTTTTAACAAAAGTGTGAGTGTTAAACTATCATGTAAAATGAAAAACACCTAGAGGGGGGGTGAATAGGTGTAAGTGCTAATCTAAGAAACTTAATGCAAACTAGGTGCGCTAAATGCGGAAGCTAATGCAAATTATGCACAAACTAATACAATACAACAAGTGTAGCCGAATTCCCCTTGCGAGGCTCTGGACTAACTCCCCTTGATTCCCCTTGAAATGGGTTGAGGTGCTATGTGAAGCTCTTGTTGGATGAGTATAAGTTAGGCACACACACACAAGCAATCCAAGCAATATAAAATACACACAATCAAGCCAAGCATATAAGAATGAATAGCAATATGAATAAATGCAAGGCAATATGAAATATGCACAACACAAGCAAATATGATATGATAATGATGCTTTGCACAAATATAAGAGAGAGAGTTAGAGAGACAATGGATCAATACGCAAACACCAAGATTTGTTTCGAGGTTCGAGCACCTTGCTCTACATCCCCGCCTACACCACCGTGTAGGATTTCCACTATCTCAACTCCCACCGAGGGAACCTCTACCGAAGAGGATTTCTTACAACCCAAGGAGTACCGAACTCCTCTCTCAATACAAACCACAACACCTCACACTAGAGGTGTCAACCAACAACCACACCTCTACCTAAGAGGCTTACAAACACAATCCCAATCACCTCACACTTGAGGGATCCAAACCAATACCACTCCGATCACCTCTACCGAAGAGGGATTCACAAATAAAAGGAGGGTTACAACACAAGAGGTTTACAACAACAACCTCAAACTCTCTCTTTCTTTTTCTCTTTCCAAAAACAAAGATCCTAATAGTTTAGGATAGAAGATATAGCTCAAGTGTGGAAACAATGTGTTTTGGAAAACAAGAACTCAAAGAAAACACTTGGGAAATTTCTTGTAAAAGATAAAGAATGAAAGCCAATACAAAAATCCCAAATTCCAATTTCTTTGATTTTTCCAAACCTAAAAACACAAAGAATAAATCTTGTTAGCACTTAAAACTCTTTTAAAACTCTTTTAAACTCTTCAGAAAACTGAAAATTTTTAGCTCAAAAATTCTTCTCTAAAACAATGGAGAAAAGGGGTATATATAGCCCCTAGGAAAAACTAGCCGTTAGGCTGATGTGGCAGTCTGACCAACTGCCGGTCGACCGGCCCGTCGACCGCCAACGGTCAAAAATGTGACCGTTGGGCAGCAGCGGTCGACCGGTCCGGTCGACCGAAAATTCCCGAGAGCAGAGCTCTCAACCCGGTCGACCGTTCCGGTCGACCGACTACATGTGTCGCCAGCGTGCACGATTGTGCACATCGGTCGACCGACCCGGTCGACCGCCACTTGGTGCGGTCGACCGGTCCGGTCGACCGAACTGGCCTGGCAGGCACAGTGCAGGGTCAGAAAACAGTGTAAAATATTTTCTAAAAATCTTTTAACACTTCTAAAAAATTCACAAAATTTGTTTTATCATTTTATATTAAAACATACACCTGTGATAAAATTTTCAAGACAATATATCAACATATCAATTTATTTTGTGTCTTGCAAATTTTATCAAAACAAAACTTGTATTTTATCAAAGAGATGTTAAGCTCAAAATCAAGTTTGATAAAAGTTAAGCATGCATGTATAGAGTGAAACACTATACATTTATCAATTAAACTTGTTTTGATAAACTATTCATAAAAAACCAAATATCAAATCATAAAACGTGTGTGTTTTGTGCACTTGAGCATATCACTAAACTAAGCTTTACAAATATGGATCTAAAACACAAACTCTAAACTAGATACCTAAGTCTTCTTGACGATCTTCATCTTCAAGTAGACTCGGTCCAAACTCCGTGATTCTCCAAGTGCAAAGGTATGATCTTTAAGCTTTGGCACCGGAATCATCAAGAATAGCTTCTAATCATCTTGTTGAAGCTAATCACCAACCTAATATCCTGTTAATGATCTGAAACTTAGAAACACAAGAATATTAGTAAACATAACTACATGAGTGTTGATCATCATCAAAACTAGAGTGGAAGGCCATTGGGCCAACAATCTCCCCCTTTTTGATGATGACAAAACTCATGGAGTTATATATGCATGGATTAAAGATAAGCTTCAAGGAAGCTCCCCCTTAACTCATGCATAGGGATAAACAATAAATATATGCAATAAATATCAAACATGAAAATGGTTCTAGATATCAAATGGATATTCAAAACAAAATAAGATCTAGATACCAATTACAAAGCAAACTCTATAAATCAATTAAACTTAATATTCTTGAGATTAAAACATAATATATGCATATAAACATAAGCATGCATATAAAACAAAATACTTCTCCCCCTTTTTGTCAATCATCAACAAAGGGGTAAACAATCAAAACCATAGATAAAATGAGGGGTAAAAATCTTTCTCCCCTTTTTTTTTTGTCAATCAAAACAATGCAAACAATGTTCTCCCCCTTTTGTCTAAAACAAAAACAATAATCAATAAGGGGTGACTACAAACATGATATCAATTAAAAAATATGTCAATGAAGCATCTAGATACCAATAAACAAGGATCAATATATGTTATATGCTATATACATTCATGAAGAGGAAGACGCTAAGTTAGCTTCCCTACACATATGCATTACATGAAGAAGGGATGACAAGCCCCAATTCACATAACACATATTATGTAATGCATAAGAGGAGATGTGAAGCTCCCCTACACACGTATATCATATAAAGAAGAGTTGTCAAGCTCCTCAATTTATAATATACTCAACATGAATCTATATGTAAGAGAGATGTTAAGCTCTCCTTGCATATAGGAAATACAAATCAAAACTTTGAATATTTTCTTTAAACAAAAATTTTGGAAATACCAATTGTAATTAAACATAAGTCTTGAATTCTTAAACATGAATCTTGAAACCAAAAAAAATTTTAAATTTCTTAAATATGATACCAATTGTAAATATTTTACCAATTGAAAAGATTTTACATAGAAACATTGATGCCAATTGTAAGAATTGTTCATTTTAAAACATATAAACTTTTAATCATAAGGTGTGGGAGTACAAATACCAATTGAAATACAAAATCATATTTTCTCCCCCTTTATGAAATACAAACTAAAGTCATGCATAGTCTTGATAACAATTTAAAGTAATCAATTTAAACAAATTGAAACTCAAGCACTAGCATAAACACAAACATATATATGTATGAAAGATAGATACCAATAGAAATTGATATACTTGGAATTTAAAGCATACATACATACAAAACATATATGAGTATACAAGAAGATCAAAATGATACCAATTGAAAGAGTTCAATGATACCAATTGACATAACAATAAGTTCAAGTGTATACATCATATTATCTACCACCCAATCATAATTCAAGTTTTAAAGATTTTCAATTTAGGGCATACATGAACATGATCTCCCATCCTACCGCCCTTGGAAGGTAGGGGTTTTCAAAAATAGATTTGAAAATTAGGTTTAGTTTGAAAATCACTACCAATGAAGAATACGAACTAGTTAAAATGGAAAAACTTATTAACTAGTACGAAATCCTTCAAGCAAGGAATAAAACAAAATTGTTTTAAACATGAAATCCACATCATATCAAACACTCAAGTTCAATTAGGCATAAATAAGACTCATGAAAACAAAACATGAGCAAGCAATAAATATGAGTGTACAAATACAATATGAAGATCATAATCATGAAACATGTTCAATTAAGCTCAATTATTCCTTAAAAACACGAAATCATCAAAACTATCTAATCTTCAAGGCATATGTATGTCTAATACAAACTCAAGTATACATACATATCCAATAACGAGTCCACAAAATATATGCATGAAGGCACGTGGCTCAAAAAGGATACTCATGTATAGTCAATAGTTTGGATAAGATAGACATGTACATGAAGTTAAATATTGAACACATGAAAACATGAAAATCATGATAAGCTAAATTTTCATCAAGGCAATTTTCATTTCAAGGTATATGTATGAATTGTCAACACAAGAAGCATACATACATATCCCTAAACACAATTTGAGTCCATAATATAGATTTGCATGAAAGGCAAATGACTCAAGGGGTATACATGTATATCTTAAAGTTTGGCAATACAAACATATACATGAAGTGAAACACACAATCATAAAACAAATCCAAAAATGGAATACAAGTTTGAAATGTATGAATCATCAAAACTAGACTATACTAGCACATCTAATGGGTTCAAATAAGCAATCAAGCTCAACA
Organism: Agave tequilana; assembly: GCA_038442645.1. Taxonomy (NCBI): domain Eukaryota; kingdom Viridiplantae; phylum Streptophyta; class Magnoliopsida; order Asparagales; family Asparagaceae; genus Agave; species Agave tequilana. The sequence continues at coordinate 2,844 of JAVJIF010021914.1, read as the reverse complement.
TATATAGATTTATTTGTAGCCACTCTATGTTCAAGTATATAACTAGTCTTAATGAAAACACATCTAAACATATATTCAAAACATGAAGCATCAAAACAAATATAAAAGTCATCATGATAAAACTAAAACATGATTACTATGTAAATTCACATGTATTAGATTCATGATGTATATTATAGCTTAACAAAAGTGAGAACACTAAATATGGGTTCATATAAGCATATGTGTCTCAAATACTATACATGTATGTCAAGGATCTAATAAACATGGAATGAACATACTAATCCATAGACATCAAAACATACTATAAACATTAAAATATGGAAAGCATGTAAACAATAAATGGGAGTAAAGGATTGTTACCAAAACGAAGAAGCAACTCTCCTTGTCTCCAAAACATGGTGGTCATCTCCACCAAATCTTCCCTTGAAAGTGATGCATCCAATTTGATTTCCATGAAGTCCGGAACGCATCCACTCCAAGGTGTCATCACTCTCACGTCGTGTGAGAGCCCACACCTACATCAAACAAAGGAGGGGTGGTCTTTGGTACCCATACTCTTTTGGGTCCATGGGGGTTAGTCTCATTTCTAACCCAAACAAACTTCTTTGCTAAATTAGGAGTATGTAATCTATCATAACAAAATTTAGCAAGGTGCCCTTACGTCCACAATGTGTACAAGTGTACACATGAGCATACATGTGAGAAGTGTGTCCGTGAGGAGCATGTGTATGCCGTGTAGGGTGTGCATGAATAGAAGGAACTTGTTTCTTTCGAAACAAAAATTCCAAGCGTGTATGGCCCACTACACATTGGCTCAAAGTGGAGCCCAAACAATCAACACTCTTCTTAAGCATGGATATATCATTGTTAATCAAAGAAGAAGTGTGGCATGCAATAGGTGTTCTAGGTGAAACTACCCTAGCATGGCAAACATGTGCATCTATATTATTTTTCAAAACAATATTTTTCTTTAAACAAATTTCTAATTCTTTTGAAATAAATTCAATTTCATTTTTCAAAGAATGGTTACTTTTTAAAACAAAATCAAGTTTTGAAGTTAAAGAATCATTTTTCTTCAAAACATCTTCACAATCATTTTTATTTTTCAAAATTTTATTTTCATTTAAAGCAAGATTAAGTTGAGATTTTAATGAGTCCCTTTCATTAGCAATCTCATCCTTCTCTTGCAAAACATTGTCAAGTCTAGAATGCAAACATTTATTTTCTTTTTCAATTTCTAGACTTTTCTTTTTCAAAACCTTATATTTTTCAATTAACTTTTCACATACTATTGAAAGTTCTTCATTTAGAGCATGGGGATCAACAATATCATTACTAGAAGAACTAGCATCATCATCACTATCTAAGTGGGGTTCCGAATGTACCTCAAGGGAGTCATTCCCTTGGACCATATAGCATTGTTGTGGCTCGGATTCTCCACTAGATTCCTCTTCTTGTTGGATTTGGACTTGAAGCTTGGAGGTGTTGGTGGTTGTCAACTTGTTCCACACTGCAAAAGCGGAATCAAGATTAGAAACACATAAAAGATAATCTTTAGGAAGTGTGCTTCTAATAGCCTCTAGGGCTAGTGCATTGGCCCTATATGATTACCATCACTAAGATAACATCTCTTGGTGGCGGCAAGGAAGACATGCAAACCTAGGGTCTTTAGGTACATGGACATCCTATACTTCCAAACATCAATGTTGGAAGGGTCAAAGCTAGGAGGGGTCATGAAGTCCATGGTAAACTATATATGAATGTGCAAACAAACAAATGCAAATGAGATTAGCAAGCAAATGGATCACTCCTAGGATGTTAAGCCTAAGTATCAGGAGCACTAGCTCTGATACCAATTGAAAAACACCTAGAGGGGGGGTGAATAGGTGTAAGTGCTAATCTAAGAAACTTAATGCAAACTAAGTGCGCTAAATGCGGAAGCTAATGCAAATTATGCACAAACTAATACAATACAACAAGTGTAGCCGAATTCCCCTTGCGAGGCTCTGGACTAACTCCCCTTGATTCCCCTTGAAATGGGTTGAGGTGCTATGTGAAGCTCTTGTTGGATGAGTATAAGTTAGGCACACACACAAGCAATCCAAGCAATATAAAATACACACAATCAAGCCAAGCATATAAGAATGAATAGCAATATGAATAAATGCAAGGCAATATGAAATATGCACAACACAAGCAAATATGATATGATAATGATGCTTTGCACAAATATAAGAGAGAGAGTTAGAGAGACAATGGATCAATACGCAAACACCAAGATTTGTTTCGAGGTTCGAGCACCTTGCTCTACATCCCCGCCTACACCACCGTGTAGGATTTCCACTATCTCAACTCCCACCGAGGGAACCTCTACCGAAGAGGATTTCTTACAACCCAAGGAGTACCGAACTCCTCTCTCAATACAAACCACAACACCTCACACTAGAGGTGTCAACCAACAACCACACCTCTACCTAAGAGGCTTACAAACACAATCCCATCACCTCACACTTGAGGGATCCAAACCAATACCACTCCGATCACCTCTACCGAAGAGGATTCACAAATAAAAGGAGGGTTACAACACAAGAGGTTTACAACAACAACCTCAAACTCTCTCTTTCTTTTTCTCTTTCCACAAACAAAGATCCTAATAGTTTAGGATAGAAGATATAGCTCAAGTGTGGAAACAATGTGTTTGGAAAACAAGAACTCAAAGAAAACACTTGGGAAATTTCTTGTAAAAGATAAAGAATGAAAGCCAATACAAAAATCCCAAATTCCAATTTCTTTGATTTTTCCAAAACCCAAAAACACAAAGAATAAATCTTGTTAGCACTT